>JAUIMM010000230.1:1342500-1580000 GCA_031769625.1 Taudactylus pleione
GGAAAGTGGACCTGTCTACACTTCATCGTCAGTTAAAATTACAAGACTTTTATACCTCTAAAGAAGCTACTTCTCCAGTAGCTGAAAACAAATATTGGACATTAAGAAAAAAAATCTAATTTCGAACCAGTATCAAATAACAGCTCGATTACAGTCATGACTCAAACCAAAAATAATCTTAATCATGGTTCCAATTTATCAGGAAAAGAATGGAGAGCATTAAAGGACTTGAGCTCCTATTCTGACATGCTGATCCCCCCTCCGACAAAGGTGGGGTGGATCGTAATATTGGATCTTGACAACTACATAGCAGAAGTCAATTATCTAACATTGAAATGTATCAAAAGTTGTGGCCCTTTGGGTGGTCCATGTACAAAGCCTTGGAGACAAAGAAATAGATTTGATGGAGCTAAAGTCACAATCCGCTCTTGCATGACAATTTTCTGCCTGTGACCCTGATTCAAATGGTTGTACAATTTATCAATCTAAATCCTACATGTATCAGGATGTGTCTGTATGAAACACACAACTTCTTGCTGAATCGGTCATCCCAGCACTGCACCCAAGGGCGTAGTCATCTCTACCATTGCCACATCCCTCACAGAAACATGACATTACACGCTGCAAGCAAGGTTTCTGTTAAAAGGGTCTATGAGCAAGATTGCAGATGCTCGGAATGTTTTCTGTGCATGTGCACAATGTACACCATGTACATTAGTGTGTACATTCTCTATCTACACTCTCAAAGCCTTAATACATAGCTCCATAATTGAACAACATATACTGAATTATTTACACATGCTTTGAATATTAAGTTTTAAACTTCTAGATGTATATATTTAAAAAAAAAAAAAAAAAGTAAAAAAACATATATACTGTATCTTGTCCTCCAGTCTGTGATTAAGCTCCTATTTCCTGCCCTCGCCCAGAGGTGGATGAGCGGCTGGAGGCTAATTCAGAGAACCACCCAGGGGTGGAGGAGCAGGCAGGGGAGGCTCTGCCGGGAGAACGTCCACGGGTGGAGGAGTGGGCAGGGGAGGGGCATTGGGCAGGGGATGGGGACTGTGCAGGGGAGTCTGCCTAGGCAGGGGAGGGGGACAGAGGATGGAGGGGTCTCTGGTGGGCCATTCTTTGGCGCTGTGCTCATAGGCTTCTTGTTAAAAAACAAATAGAAACTCCATATAAGTTTAAAAATGTAAAACACCAATGTATTAACAATAAAACTTAATACCTAAAAAATCCACAGCGTATCCTGCTAATGTACATAACATAACAATACAAATATACAGTATATAAAAAAAAAAAAAGTGTGGACAAAATGTCTGCAGGCCGATCAACCAAAGGAGATGGCTCCATCCCCCCCCCCAATGAAAAAGAAAAACAATCTACAAAATGTCTGCAGACCAATTTGTCAAACAGCACATGGCTGCCCCATAGTCTATTTATAATTGCATCTGCACTTATGTTGCATAATACATACTGTGCCTGTTAATACTCCACAATTGCTGGGGCAGCTCTGGCTGGCTGGGCCTCAGGTCACTCCACCGCTGTTCCAGTTGGACCATGGAATGCCTTCACACCCGGCGGTATGTCACTACTTTGACCGCATTGGTCACATACGGGAAAGCCCAATGGTAGTCCATGACCTCCGTGAGGATGCAGAGCTCCTGCCAAGTGAAGAATGCGGCTCTCATGATGACAATGGTATTTTTTTAAAAGTAGTATATATAAGCACTCTGTCATTCACCGATTGGCTGTCCACATAGAAATGGCTACCACTGTCAATAATAATCACATGCTTTCTATATTTAGACTATCTCTACTCATCAGACATATGGACCCACTATGTTTTCATGGGAGAGTACACCTGTATCACACTTACCCAGCAGGCTGATGTGCAGACCTAGCAGGAATCACTAGCAAATGCACAGTCTTATACTGTCGACTCCTCCTCCATGCAGCATGCTTAATCATGGTTGTGCGTATAAAAGGGGAGGATTCACAATGGGAAATGTGCAACCATGGATGATGGTGGTGATTTGGCTGATCTCAAGGAGTATCTAGATGAATTTGTAGGGGATTTGCAGGAGCAGGATCTCTCTGGGGTAGATGTGCTTAGAGCAGTGGTTCTCAAACTCCATCCCCACACAGGTAACATTTTCCAGGTCACCCAGCAGGTGCACAGGTGTTCATGTACTTACTGACACATTTTAAAAGATCCACAAGCTAATGATTTTCACCTGTGAATCTGTGAGGAGACCTGGGAAACATGCACTGTTTGGAGTCCTGAGGACAGAGTTTGAGAACCTGTGGCTTAGAGAACTACTTGTGGATGAGGACGGTGATAGTGATGCTGCTGCTTCTTCATCAGCAAACGTTCCTACTCCAGCTCCTGTGCCACAAAAATAACCTACACATGTTTTTGACAGAACTGGAGAAGAAAGTGCAACAGACAACTGATTAGGCAATGGACAAAAACTGCCACGTACTCAATGACTAGGAGACAGAATGAGGTCCTTATTGAAGAGGCAAGGTCCAGATTTTATGGTGGAACCAAAGGAACTCATTTAGAGCCACTCGCAAAAACCGAGCGCTCGCTCTGAATGAGGGCGACCACTTTTTTTTTTTTTAAAGCCGCCCCCCTGGCCACTTGCTAAGCTGTGGGTGACCACCCACAGCTTTTGCGAGAGGCCAGGTGATGGTCGCGACCATCGGGCTTGCGACGAGACCCTTGTGGTAGGGTCTCGTCTGCCACAAGCCCAAGTGAGCTCTATTAGAGCGGGAAGCTCACTACTGACATCACTGGTGATGTCAGTAGGGTTGCCCACAAATGGTAGGCGTACCTTCAGGAACACCTCCATTAGTCCAGCCATCCACCCCACCCCGCCTACAAAACGGGTGAGCTGTCGATCAACATCGACAGCCGCCCCGTTTGTAGCGAGCGTTGAAGCAAGTGAATTTCTCACTCGCTCCGGGGCTCGCGTGTGCAATGCCCCACCATCGACCCGCTTGCGAGCGGGTCTGAATCAGGCCCAAAGTTCACAGTAGAGATCATGGAAATATCTTGCGTCAAATTGCCAAAAAGGGATATTTTATAGGCTCCATTGTCCGGAATACATATTATCTTCAGAAACGGTAATAAGCTGATTTAAATGAGACAACTTATGGTCAGATGGTGCTTTCATATTTTGAAAGATGTGTTCACCCAAAATTAACATATTACTTGAAAAAACTAAGTGGTTTCAATAAACATAAACAAAGATTCTAAACACATCATTAGAAGTTCCTGCAGTTACGAATGTGGTCAATTCATTCTTGACCTTATGGAAGGACGTTCATTGTTTTTTAAACAAAACTTCTAATTACAAAAATGTGCGGTTCGAAGATGTCTCACTGTTCCTCTTCTCAAAGTTGGTGATAGAGGAGAGCCATACTCTAAGAATATTTGGCTGAAAGTTCCTAGTATGAAGCTTGCTCCTCACTTTATTGGACCATATCGTATCTTAAGGGTCATCAATCCTGTGATGTATATAAACTGGAGCTCCCTCCTCAGCTAAGAAATTCTAACAGCTTCCATATTTCTTTACTTCGACCACCGATTCTTAACCGGTTTCTATAATCTCCACCAAAAACTCCTCAAGTACAAACTCTCTGGGGGGTGGAATTTGAGGTTCAAAAAATTCTTGATTCTCTGCATCGCTTTAATTGCCTCCAATATCTACTTGACTGGAAGGGGTACGGACCTGAAAAAAGGACTTGGGTCAAAGCATCTGACGTTCATGCTCCTTTATTGTTTCACAGATGATTTCCTGAGAAGCCTCATGGGTGTCTGGAGTCCATCCTAAAAGGGAGGGGGGCACTGTCAGGTTGTGGCCTAGGATCGGCTGTTACTCACCATTGTGCCGGCTTTCCCCTGATCCCTCGGGTGGTCAGAAGTCAGGTGCAGTGGCGGGTGACACATTAAGCATTATTCTTAAAGCCATGTGGACAGCCATGTGCCATGCCGTGCCTTGGTTACTGTGGTCGCTGTCATGGATGCGGCCATGACAGTTCACATCACCTGACTGCCCTTTACCCAATGGTAGAATGGTGGTGTCAGCTAATGCTGTCTACCTATGGTCTGCTACCTTAGGGTATAAAGCCTGTCTCAAGAGGGAAGGAAGTTACCTGTGCAATGTTGTAGCTATCCAGAATTTACTACTGCTACCTCATTCGAGGTTCCCTCTTCGTGATCTCCTTATGTCTACAAATACCAACTCCTTGTGCAACAGAGTGTCATAACATCTTGCCTGTGTGCTGACCCATAGTGCAACAGTGTGTTCTATAACATCTCACCTGTGTGCGGAACCACTGCCACTTTTGTGCAGAAGTGCATCCTATAACATCTTGCCTGTGTGCCAAACAACTGCTAACTCCTTGTGCAACAGTTCATCCTAAACACCTCACCTGTGTGCTCTGCAAATGTCTAGCCATTGTGCAACAGAGCATATTTCCATCATTACCTGTGTACCTATCAAGTGCCATCTTAGTGCGCAATTGTGTATCTGGACACCACACCAGAGTGTATTACCGGCAGCACCCATTGGCGCAACTTTGCCTCAAACCACCTTCCTTGTGTATTATTACAAGTGCCACCTCTCGGCGCAATTGTGCGACAAAAGACTTCTCCAGTGTACAAATTACAGTCTCCTCATTGGTGCAGTCTTCTTCTACAGTAGTAGTTCTCCAGGGCCACAGTAGTAAGTTCTCTATTCCTGTGCTTACCAGACACCTGACCAAAGGACCGCAACCTGCCAGCTGGGTGCAGCTAAACCCATATCCTGCTTGGAGGGGTCACCAGTGAACACCTCCCGGCTGGTTATACTCCCCACCATTGGTCAGGTCTCATTTACGTCTGGTATTCGTGGATGAGGAGATCTTACATACAGGCCTCACGCCTCCGATTCCTCCGGGACCTCAGCTTTCATCCCCTCAGCATGGGATTCTACACAGCCGGTCGTGACACTTCCTATGGGCTGCGCTCTCTCTTGTGCCAATTTTGAGAAGTTTAATCCTTTCCTGCATTGGTGTATCCAAGCTGGTATGGGCCATTTGGGAATAGCACATTATTTAGACGATTTCTTGTTCATCGGCCCACTGGAGCAGTTGGAACTGCCCAAAGATAAATGTGCCAAGCTTGTGGCATCATATCCAATAAGACTTGAGGCTGTAAATTTCTGCCAAAGGTACATCAACAAAGTATTGAGCAAAGGCTGTGAATACTTATATACATGTGATTTCTTAGTTTTTTTATTTTTAAATTAAATTTGCAAAAATCTCAAAAAACTTACACGTATGGGGTATTGTGTGTAGAATTTTGAGGACAAATGTTGGAATAAGGCTGTAACATAACAAAATATGGAAAAAGTGAAGCGCTGCGAATGCTTTCTGGATGCACTGTGTATATATATATATACATATATACATATACACTTGTGCAATAGTCCGGCACTCACAACAATCCAAGTCAGTGTATGCTCAGGTGCCTCCTACTGAAGAAGAGTATGCAGAACGAAAAATAGTGGCACTCTGAGACTTATCAGCAGTTTAGAAAAAGGACATCGTTTATTCCAAAGTCAGGAACATTGACCAACGTTTCGGGGCCACAGCGCCCCTTTGTCAAGGTAAGTAAACAAGAAATAAAGACAAGTCTTACCTTATATACCACCAAGAAGCCCGCCAGTGTGGAAGCGTGTCAGGAAGCCGAAAGGGTGTGCGCGGCTGCAGAGACCCTGGATGATGACGTCACCCCGCTGGCGACGCCCGGTTGTCCGGGTTACCAGGCACGCCAGCCAGTCTGTATAGTAGACAATAGCCGGTGATAAACAGCGCACATACAATGTGTGTAAAACACCAAACTACAGTGAAATAAATTAATTAAAACCACCACCCAAAGCGCAAAATGCATAAACCGAAGGCATAAGGAGAGATAAGCGTAGCGGAGACAGTGAGTCAATGATATCTATAGACTCTGGCTAGTCTTAACCTAGAGATCAGGGGGACCAGAACAACAATTCACAAGGGATAACTATACATAATGGGCACAGCTAACTTGGCAATGCATCCAGTATGATTAATAATTAGCCAAAGGGCCAACAAAATGCAGGACTAATTCAATAGTGTAATAGTGTACAAGGCCAGTTCAACCCGGGGATCCAAGTATATAGTCCAGATGCTCAGAACACACTCCACGTGATTCTTTCATTCAGCCCATTGGGGCTGATAGTGTTCAAAAGATACATCCATTTAGCTTCCATTTGAAGGAGCTTATTAGCACGGTCATCCCCCCTCAGGGACTGAGGCACATGGTCGATTATAATATGTCGAAGTTGCACCAGGTCATGCTTTTGCTCCGCAAAATGCCAGGCTACGGGCTGGTCCGAGTTCTTCCCACTCAAGGCCACCTTAATGGCTGAGCGGTGTAATGCCATCCTCTCACGTAGGGACCTGATGGTTTTCCCTACGTAATATTGACCGCAAGGGCAGATAATAATATATACAACAAACGTAGACGTGCAGGTCAGAACATGTCTGATGGTAAATTGTTGCTCAGTGTGAGGATGCTTGAACGTAGGGCCCGTGATCATGTTGCGACACGTAGTGCAATGGAGACACTTGTAACAGCCAGGTGCCTTCGAAAGAAAATTCTGGGGGCCTGGAATGTTGGAAAAATTGGTGATGTCCGTGTGGACAACCATGTCCTTAATATTCCTTCCACGAGTGAAACAAGGCATAGGCCGCTTATCTTTAAAGCGCTTTAAGTCTCGGTCAGTAGAGACAATAGGCCATAAAGCCCTGGTTGCCCTTGGCAAAACCGGGCTGGTGGTGTTGTATTCACTAACACATGGAATAATATCCCTGTTGATCCTCACTTGGGGTGATAGCAACTGAGGCCTGGGTATTGCCATTACCTCTTTCTTTTGTTCACGCAATGTGCTCAATTTGTAGCCTCTAGATAGGAATTTATTAATCACACTGTCCAATTCAGTTCCAAGAGATTCACGATCTCTCGTGATCCGTGCCACACGTATCATCTGCGACTTGGGGAGTCCTTTAATTAATGCACGTGGATGATGGCTGTTAGCTCTCAATAATGTGTTCTTGTCCGTTGGTTTAGAGAACACTTTGGTACTGATAGATCCATTATCAATGCTCACTCGAACGTCTAAATAATTAATGCTGGACTCATCAATCAGGTAGGTAAGTCTGATGGGGGAATTTCTATTATTAATATTGTCCATCAATTCGATAAATCGATCCCTGCCTCCCGCCCATAGCATAAAGAGATCGTCAATATAGCGAGCAAAACTCAAAATATGTTTTGAGACCTCAGGTTGGTTAAAGAACATATATCTCTCCTCTTTGAACATGAATATGTTCGCATAGGAGGGGGCCACGTTACTCCCCATTGCGCATCGGTTAAGCTGGAGAAAGAATGCCCCATCGAAAAGAAAGTAATTCCTTTTGAGAGTGAGTTCTAATAGACAAAGGAATAGGTCCAAATCAACCGACTCCATATTTTCTTCAGTCAAGAATTCCCTCATGGCTATAAGGCCCTCCTCATGGGGAATACTGGTGTACAGACTACTGACGTCCATCACACATAGCAGGGTGCCTCCAGGTACCGTGCCTACTCCATTGAGAAGATTGAGGAATCCAGTAGTGTCTTTGATGTAGGTCTCTTGTTTCATCACCAAAGGTTGGAGTACGGTGTCTAAGAACTCAGATATGGGTTGAAACAAGGAGTTTCTAGCTGAGATAATAGGCCTGCCAGGGGGGTGCCTTAGATCTTTATGGATCTTGGGGACCATAAATAGAATAGGGACCACCGGGTGGTCCTGCTGAAGTGCTGTGGCTAACTCTTTAGGTAATTTACCTTGACTGACGGCATCCATGAGAATAGCGTCTAATTCACTCTTGTATTGCTCTGTCGGATCTGCAGGCAAACGTTTGTAGGTGTCAAGAGCCGCCAATTGGGCACAGATCTCTGATCTGTAAGCACTAAGGTCTATTATGACTATCCCGCCCCCCTTGTCGGCGGGACGTATAATGATGTCTCTATACGAACCCAAATCTCGTACTGCTTTCCACTCTTCTTTGGACAGGTTATTGTGTTTGGAAGTCGCCGCAGCATTATATCTAACCATGGAGCTGTCCAGGAGGCGTGTAAATGCCTTAATGGAGGCATTGGTCGATTGTGGGTCGAACTTCGATTTAGATTTAGATTTTATGAAGTTCTGGTGTAAATGGGCCGGTGCAGGTGGTGTATTCTGGAAGCATTCCTGAAGACGTAATTTACGGGCAAATTTATATAAATCGATTTTCCACGTCAGCTCGTTGTAGTGGTTCGTTGGAATGAAGGAAAGTCCCTTGTTCAATACGTTTAATTCAATCGGGCTGAGGTCTCTAGAGGACAAATTGTAAATCACGCTCTCTTCTGCTCTAGATCTATGGAGCCTCGAGTTCTGCCCCCCCCTGCTGGTGGTCTGCCCCTGCCTTTTGGGCCTTTTGTAGTGGCCTCTGGTGTCTCTAAAGGGACAGGTGCCACTTCTTGTATACCGTCCGAATCCCGGATGGCAAACTCGCTGTCGCTGTTGGATGACATCGGCTCCCTTGTTTGGGCCTCGCGGCGTTTTCTCCAACTGTGTTTAGACCTATAATTATAAGGTTTATGCATGCCCGGTTCTCCCCCCATCAGCCATTTATAGACCCTGTTGGTGTCATAATCTTCTCAGTATTCCCCATGAGGAGGGCCTTATAGCCATGAGGGAATTCTTGACTGAAGAAAATATGGAGTCGGTTGATTTGGACCTATTCCTTTGTCTATTAGAACTCACTCTCAAAAGGAATTACTTTCTTTTCGATGGGGCATTCTTTCTCCAGCTTAACGGATGCGCAATGGGGAGTAACGTGGCCCCCTCCTATGCAAACATATTCATGTTCAAAGAGGAGAGATATATGTTCTTTAACCAACCTGAGGTCTCAAAACATATTTTGAGTTTTGCTCGCTATATCGACGATCTCTTTATGCTATGGACGGGAGGCAGGAATCGATTTATCGAATTGATGGACAATATTAATAATAGAAATTCCCCCATCAGACTTACCTACCTGATTGATGAGTCCAGCATTAATTATTTAGACGTTCGAGTGAGCATTGATAATGGATCTATCAGTACCAAAGTGTTCTCTAAACCAACGGACAAGAACACATTATTGAGAGCTAACAGCCATCATCCACATGCATTAATTAAAGGACTCCCCAAGTCGCAGATGATACGTGTGGCACGGATCACGAGCGATCGTGAATCTCTTGGAACTGAATTGGACAGTGTGATTAATAAATTCCTATCTAGAGGCTACAAATTGAGCACATTGCGTGAACAAAAGAAAGAGGTAATGGCGATACCCAGGCCTCAGTTGCTATCACCCCAAGTGAGGATCAACAGGGATATTATTCCATGTGTTAGTGAATACAACACCACCAGCCCGGTTTTGCCAAGGGCAACCAGGGCTTTATGGCCTATTGTCTCTACTGACCGAGACTTAAAGCGCTTTAAAGATAAGCGGCCTATGCCTTGTTTCACTCGTGGAAGGAATATTAAGGACATGGTTGTCCACACAGACATCACCAATTTTTCCAACATTCCAGGCCCCCAGAATTTTCTTTCGAAGGCACCTGGCTGTTACAAGTGTCTCCGTTGCACTACGTGTCGCAACATGATCACGGGCCCTACGTTCAAGCATCCTCACACTGAGCAACAATTTACCATCAGACATGTTCTCACCTGCACCTGACCTGACCTGTTAGTTGTATATATTATTATCTGCCCTTGCGGTCAATATTACGTAGGGAAAACCATCAGGTCCCTACGTGAGAGGATGGCATTACACCGCTCAGCCATTAAGGCGGCCTTGAGTGGGAAGAACTCGGACCAGCCCGTAGCCCGGCATTTTGCGGAGCAAAAGCATGACCTGGTGCAACTTCGACATATTATAATCGACCATGTGCCTCAGTCCCTGAGGGGGGATGACCGTGCTAATAAGCTCCTTCAAATGGAAGCTAAATGGATGTATCTTTTGAACACTATCAGCCCCAATGGGCTGAATGAAAGAATCACATGGAGTGTGTTCTGAGCATCTGGACTATATACTTGGATCCCCGGGTTGAACTGGCCTTGTACACTATTACACTATTGAATTAGTCCTGCATTTTGTTGGCCCTTTGGCTAATTATTAATCATACTGGATGCATTGCCAAGTTAGCTGTGCCCATTATGTATAGTTATCCCTTGTGAATTATTGTTCTGGTCCCCCTGATCTCTAGGTTAAGACTAGCCAGAGTCGATGGATATCATTGACTCACTGTCTCCGCTACGCTTATCTCTCCTTATGCCTTCAGGTTATGCATTTTGCGCTTTGGGTGGTGGTTTTAATTAATTTATTTCACTGTAGTTTGGTGTTTTACACACATTGTATGTGCGCTGTTTATCACCGGCTATTGTCTACTATACAGACTGGCTGGCATCCCTGGTAACCCGGACAACCGGGCGTCGCCAGCGGGGTGACGTCATCATCCAGGGTCTCTGCAGCCGCGCACACCCTTTCGGCTTCCTGACACGCTTCCACACTGGCGGGCTTCTTGGTGGTATATAAGGTAAGACTTGTCTTTATTTCTTGTTTACTTACCTTGACAAAGGGGCGCTGTGGCCCCGAAACGTTGGTTGATGTTCCTGACTTTGGAATAAACTATGTCCTTTTTCTAAACTGCTGATAAGTCTCAGAGTGCCACTATTTTTCGTTCTATATATATATATATATATATATACATACATACACACACACATATATATATATACATACACACACACACACACACACACCTTCTCTATACAAACAGGCAGCAGCACTCAGTGTAGTTTCAGTAGAAGATGGTATTCATTACATTTTAGTAAAATCCAATGTTTCGGGGCTCAGACGTCCCTTTGTCAACGTGACCATGTGTGTATCGATACACACCTGTTCACCTTGACAAAGGGGCATCTGAGCCCCGAAACGTTGGATTTTACTATGACGTAACGAATACAATCTTCTATTGAAACTACACCGAGTGCCGCTGCCTGTTTGTATAGATAAGGTTCACATTCTTTCAGAGGGCACCGGTGGACCTTATTAAGATCATGGGTGTGCCGGACTGAAGGATGAATCTGCACAAAATAGTCTAACTTGGTGAAGTGAAATTAGAAAAATATATATAAAAAAATCTCTATAAATAAAATTCTGAAAATTGGCATGTGCATATGTAATCACCCCCTTTGCTGTGAAGCCCCTCAAATGTTCTGGTGCAATCAATTACCTTCAGAAGTCACATAATTAGTGAAATGAAGTCCACCTGTGTGAAATCTAAGTGTCACATGATCTGTCAGTATAAACACACCTTTTCTGAGAGGCTCCAGAGGCTGCAACACCACTTAGCAAGAGGCATCACACCATGAAGACCAAGGAGCTCTCAAAACAAGTCAGGGACAAAGTTGTTGAGAAGTACAATTCTGGCTTGAGTTATAAAAAAAAATATCCAAACCTTTGATGATCCCCAGAGCACCATCAAATCCATCACAATCAAAAGACACGATTTGAGTTTGCCAAAAGGCATGTGGGTGACTCCCCAAATGTATGGAGGAAGGTGCTCTGGTCAGAGGAGACTAAAATTGAACTTTTCGGCCACCAGGAAAACGCTATGTCTGGTGCAAACCCAACACATCCCATCATCCCAAGAACACCATCCCCACAGTGACACATGGTGATGGCAAAATCATGCTGTGGGGCTGTTTTTCAGCAGCAGGGACTGGGAAACTGATTTGAGTCGAGAGAAAGCTGGATGGTGCTAAATACAGGGATATTTTTGAGCAAAACCTGTTTCAGTCTGCCTGTGATTTGAGACTGGGACGGAGGTTCACCTTCCAGCAGGATAATGACCCAAAGCATACTGCTAAAGCAACACTCGAGTGGTTTAAGGGGACACATTTAAATGTGTTGGAATGGCCTAGTCAAAGCCCAGATTTCAATCCAATTGAGAATCTGTGGTCAGACTTGAAGATTGCTGTTCACAAGAGGAAACCATCCAACATGAAGGAGCTGCTGCAGTTTTGCCTTGAGGAATAGGCAAAAATCCCAGGGGCAAGATGTGACAAGCTCATAGAGACTTACCCAAAGCGACTTGCAGCTGTAATTGCCACAAAAGGTGGCTCTACAAAGTACTGACTTTAGGGGGGGTGAATAGTAATGCACGCTGAAGTTTTCGGTTGTGTTGTCTTAAATGTTATTTGATTCACAATATAAAAAAAGACAACTTCACAGCTGTAGGCATGTTCTGTGAATGAAATGATGCACACCTTCAAACAATCCATTTTAATTCCAGGTTGTGAGGCAATATAACATGAAAAGTGCAAAGGGGGGTGAATACTTTTGCAAGGCTATATATATATATATATATATATATATATATCTATATATCTATATATCTATCACACTATCTTTGTCCGGTACTCCCTACGGCTAATGCTTGGTGAAATGCTGCGGTGCTCTCTTTTGGATGACGGCCCATCTACACATATGATAGCAAATAAAGTGGCACTCTGCAGACTGATCAAAAGCACTTAAAAAATGATTATTTTATTCCAATGTTCCAGGGACGACCCCTGAAGACGAGGGGGTTCGTCCCCGGAAATCTCAAAAAAACTTTTTACGCATTGTCGTTATGGGGTATTGTGTGTAGAATTTTGAGGATAAAAATTAATTTATTCCATTTTGGAACAAGGCTGTAACATAGCAAAATGTGGAAAAAGTGAAGCGCTGTGAATACTTGCCAGATGCACTGTATGTATTGTGATGACTTGGGGTAATTAGCTCGGTACAGGGGTGAAATTGTGCCTGGTCTTTAGTGCTCAAACAGGATCCAACACAGCTTGCAGATAAACAGAATGGTGCCTTACTTTTCAGCATAAATCAGGTACAACACAAATGAACACAAAATAATAAACTCCGAGTCCCCATTTAGGGCAACTAACTTCTTTGCCCCTGACTAATTGGGCATCTAGTCTGCAATCACAGCCTCTCTGAGTCAAAGACCCAGTCCTGTCTCTGACAGGTATTCTTGTAGGCTCCAGCCTACTCACGTTCAGGCTCCTGGCCTGCTTGCAGTCTCACACTCCCAGCAGAGTAACATACATATATAGTCTTTGGAGCTTTTAGGTTCTCCTACTTCCTGTAGATCTGAACTTGGCTTTCCCAGCCCATACTGGTCTCCAACTGCAGTCCCACCTGGACTGGACACACAGGACCCAGCCTGTCCTGACTGCAGAGTCTTGCAGACTGACTCTCTCTCACTATGCAATTAGTCATGTTACACTTGGCTTTTCTCCCCCATGTGGGCGGATCCCTCCTGCTCCAAACCAAACATACTGCCACAGTGTGTATATTATATATACCCAGAGTGCCGCCTTTGTCTTTTTTTTTTTTTGGATCAAGGTACTTCTCTACATTGTGTTGTCAGGAGGGCAACGGGGTATTGTACAGTACAGTATGTCTTTGGACTTTTGAGTGCCAGTTAATGCTGCATTGGATATTGTGAGGATTCTTGTGGATCCCGTTGTGAACAAGGCACCGGTCATATTTGAACCTGTGATCACGTTACTACATTTATCAAGGACTTCCACATAATATATACTGCCTCAACATGAATCAAGCTGCTACTAATACAACACTGCCAGATGCTGCTGCTTTCTCCTGTTTGAACCTACCTGTGGGTGAAACATTAAGTGTTACTGATGATGAGGATACGCAGATCCTGTACAATGAGGATGTCTCCCAACTCCCTCAAGATGAGTGTGCTGAGGAGCTGTACCATCAAAGTCTCAAATTAAGAAAGAGAGAAATTGATTATTTATTGCACAGTACTTCTCTTTCTGACTATTACAGATGAAAAAAAATACCAAGGGGTTTCCGTGTTCGCAACATCCCAACTATCAGGCGCAACAGTCCACAGTTCTGTAGACAGTGGGTTGCCTTCTTAAATAAGTGTTCCCTGGACCTTATGGTCCTTGTTATTAAAGAGGCTGGTAAAGAACTCACCAAAATTCGGGATAAACTACAAGCTTTCAACATTGCTAACAAACCCACCCTGATTAACAATCATAGCCATGGTTGGCTTGCGAAATTGGAATCGCAATTTAATACGTTTAAGAAAGAACTGATTAAATTTAAGAAAAACAAACTACAAACTCTGCTACAGGATTATGACAGCAATAAAGTTTACCGCTAGCAGACAGGGACTGACACACAGCGTCCAAGATTTCAGAGCTCTAGAATGAGTTGACGACAATGGAGAGACAGTACCAATACACAGTTGTCCTCAAATAGTGACAGTGATTTTGCTGCAGTAGAATCTGACGACACCTCTCGGTCCCTTTATGAATGAAAACACGAGCAAAGGTAGACTCCCCAAAAGACATTACACCAGGAGGGGCAGGCAAACAGAGAGAACTAAAAAAGCTGCTAGCAGGAAAGAGAAAATAGTTTATAATCTTTCATCAAGACATCTTACCCCTATTGAAACCAGTGTCCTCAGGAGAGGTCTCTCGTTCATTCCAACCAATTTCCATAAGCATTTCAATTAGAAATTGGATTCACATAAATTCATGAGAAAATTGAGTTTACAATAATTTTTCCAAAACAAACCAGGCGATAGCCATGACGACACTTTTTCAGCATTTTTAACAAAAACATCTGATCAACTTTTCATCCTATTTCAACCAATTCCTCCATTAAAATCTTTTCCAGACTAATGGATGATGCTGTAGAAAAGTACGTCAGTATATCCCATCAAACCAAAAGAAATCTAGACAGATGTGAATATCAAGCTTTATCTAATCTCAGTGGATATACAGATGTGGTATTCAGACCTGCGGACAAAGGTGGTGGCATTGTCATTCAAGACAGTGACACCTATAGGGCAGAATTTAACATACAATTGTCTGACCCTGGCACATACAAGCTTTTACCAGGTGACCCAACCAATTTGTATAAAAAGGAGCTGGATTCCATTCTTGTCGAAGCTAGAGACAGGGGTGAGTTCAATGACAAAATTTTGAAAGCTCTAATCCAAGATTACCCTGTTGTCCCTGTGATATATACTATCCTGAAAATTCACAGAAACCTCCTTAATCCACCAGGTAGGCCTATAATTTCGGCCAGGGGTTCTTTAATGCAAATTATATCACACTTCTTGGACTCCATGTTACAACCCCTAGTTTCCAACTATCTGCACTATTTGAAAGATACTACCAGTTTCCTATTAGCTTTAAAACAAATGGGAGAGGTTCATGAATAATGCCATTCTTTGCACCATGGATGTTAGCAGTCTCTATACTGCCATTCTTCACAACTGGGGTTTGTGTGCTATGAGGAAATTTGGGGATTCTGTCTCTCAATCGATCCAGATCAGTATTCCCTTGTTTTTGCAACTATTAGATCTTGTGTTGTCTCGTAATTACTTTTTACATGATGGGCATTTTTTCTTGCAACTATCTGGCTGTGCGATGGGTAGCAATGTGGCCCCATCGTACGCAAATGTCTTCTTGTTTGATTTTGAGGAACAATATCTATTACAGAGTCCAACTGCACAAGGCAAACTTATACAAAAGGTATATAGACAACCTCTTTGTGATCTGGCTGGAACAAGAAGCTGAGTTTGTGACTTGGATGGAGGACATTAATCATCTGGATACACCCATTAAATGTACATATAAATGTCATGTTTCCACCATTGACTATCTCGATGTGAAAGTTTTCTTAAATGGCGGTGTGTTATATACTGGAGTTCATTTTAAATCAACATATCGGAATACCTTATTGAAATACTCCAGTTATCATCCTAAATCTCTCAAACAAGGGTTAGCCAAGTCACAGATGATGCGAGTGGCTCGCATCACTCGTAATCATGATGTTACTGTCTCAACAATTGTATGTGGTTATTGACCAGTTTTTTACTCATTGTTATCCCCTGAAACTTCTGTTAGAACAAAAGCAGGAAGTTTTACTTATGTCAAGAGAACATCTTTTACATCTGGCCATTAAAAGGACAGATGATCAATATCTTATCTGGCCCACAGAATTTACCAATGCCAGTCCAGTTATCCAGAAAGCTTCGAGAGCCCTTTGGCCCATTGTGTCAGCAAAGAGTTGAGTTCTTTGAAGACCAGAAGGCCCCTTGTGGCCTACAAACATGGCAAGAACATAAGTCAAAACAGACATTACTGGTTTACATCCTTCAAAAGATAGGTTTTTAGTGGAGGTAAAAAAAACTGGCTGTTACCGTTGCCCAAACTGTGTTACATGTAACTATTTGTTTCCTGGACCCACATTGGGTAACCCTTTTTCCGGTAAAAGATATAATATCAAACAGCTTCTTACTTGTTCTACACAGTTTGTGGTATACTACATCGTCTACCCGTGTGGACTTTATGTGGGCCTGACTAGTAGGGCATTTAAGGAGAGAATGGCCTTACATCAGTCTGCCATTCGTGGCATTTTAGAAGGTAAAAACATTGACCAACCGGTGGCTCGCCATTTTAAATCAGCTGGATACAATTTGCTATTCTGAGATATAAAATCATTGACCACAGCCCCGCTTCATTGCGGGGAGGCAATAGAACAGCCAAATTTTTACGACTGGAGACAAGATGGATCCTTGAACTTAATACTGTACAACCACATGACCTGAATGAAAATATTTCTTGCAGTACTCTCTCATGTAGTAGGCTAGTGTTTGCTTACATGGGACCTTTAATTGAGTTCTAATTTACATTATCTTTTTTCTTGTTTATTTCTAGATTCATTATTTTCTTATTTTGTTATTTCTTCTGGTTGTATGCATCAGCTGTTTATTTTGTTATGTATTATGTCTGTAGCTAATGTATATTTTGTTTGTTTACTTTCACTTTATTTCAGTTTTTATTTTCTCAGTATATTGTGTTTCCTTCCTTATGCACGCTACACTATACTGTCTCTCTTTCACACTGGTTCTCTGTTTCTATGTATCTCTGATGTTGCTAGGTGACGGTAGAAACTCTTGGTTGGCTGACCTACACACATCATTTCCAGTTTCAGTTTCTTCCGGTCTGCTGGTGTCAGGACACACTTGGTATGTGGGCTACTCTTCTATATAGGTAAGTCATGCTTTAATACACTTTGAACCTTGACAGAAGAGCTGATTGAGCTCTGAAACGTTGGTGCAAATACACTTGCTATATTTTGCTAAAGACCCAGAGGGCCGCCTTTGTCTTTCTTTGTATACACACACACATTAATATATATATATATATATATATATATTTATTAGGGGTGAGCGGGTTCGGTTTTACTCGGATTTACTCGGTTCTTATCGCCACTTTACCGCAAATTCGGATTTATTATATTGGCTATCCAAAACACATGATAGGCGATAGCCAATAAAATGCCGTTTAAAGATTTTGGATCTGGATTGGTTTTGCCAAAACCACGCTTCCGTGTTTTGGGTTCTGGGTTTTGTGTTTTGGATCTGTATTTTTTTTAAAAAAAGCATAAACACAGCTAAAATCACAGAATTTGTGGGTTTTTCTGCTCCTATGCTATTATTAACCTCAATAACCTTAATATCCACTCATTTCCAATCTATTCTGAACACCTCACACCTCACAATAGTGTTTTTATGTCCAAAAGGTTGCACCGAGGTAGCTGGATGACTATGCTAAGAGATACGAGTGGGCGGCACAAACACGTGGCCCATCTAGGAGTGACACTGCAGTGGCAGACAGGATGGCAGTTTGAAAAACTAGGCCCCAAACAGTACATAATGCAAAGAAAAAAAAGAGGTGCAAGATGGAATTGTCCTTGGGCCCTCCCACCCACTAAACACTATTTCGGAGTGCACACTGGAGGGGGGGCAACACAGGTAAAATAAATCCAGTTTGTACAGGGGCCTCCAAATTGCCTCTTTTTCCTGCCAGTACATGTACGGACTGTCTGACATGCCTACTTGGATGCTGTCACCGATGTAATCCTTTAACAGACAGACGCACGCTTGTCGCTGCTGCTTTAAGGATGCAGGTGCGGCTACAGCCCACACATTTCACAAAGACAGGAAAAAAAAAGAAGAATTTTTTTATTGTTTGTGGAGCGCACTTTGAGGGTTACACCACCCTTTAACAGACAAACGCACGCTTGTCGCTGCTGCTTTGAGGATGCAGGTGGAATCTAGATGGGATTTGGAACCGGGGACACACTACCTCCATCAATTGTCTAAATCCCACTGCACTAATGGCGGATACCGGACCCACGTCTAACACCAACATAGCAGTCAAGGCCTCAGTTATACGTTTTGCTTCAGGATGACTGCTGTCGTACTTCATCCTCCTCGCTAGGGACTGTTGGAGGGTCAATTGTTTAGTAAAAGTAGTGGTGTTCCTACTTCCTCTCTGGGATAATGAGCAACTCCCAGCAGCAGCAACAGCACTAGGAGGAAGTGGTTCTTGATCTTTCCCTATTTTATTTTTATCGGAGAAAGTTTGGTCCTCCATTTATGTTATATTGATATATACGTGCGGCTAAGGCGCACACAAACACAGAAAATATTTTTTTATTTTTACTGGAGAGTAGTGCACTTTGTGGGTTACACCACCCTTTAAGAAATGAGCCAGCCGGCCCTTTACTTATGGGACACAGGCGCATGCTTGGTGCTGCTCCTTTGTTGATGCACGTGCAGCCACAGTGCACACAATTCACAAACACAGAAAACATATTATTTTTTTTTGCACTTGGGGGGAGCACCCCTGACGGACAGAGCACCCCCTGGACAACACTACAGCACCTCTTTAGGACTGGGACACTGCACAGGACTTTGGAGTGGACACAGCCCTTATGGACAACTGACTGCACAACACAGTCCAGCCAGCCCCTATGGACTTTGAAGTAGTGGACACAGCCCCTATGGACAACAGCAGCACAGCGCAGCGCAACACAGCACAGCACAACACTACACAGCCCAGCCAGCCCTAACTCCCACCCTCCCTCTTCACTGTCCACAGCCGAGTGAGAAAATGGCGCCGATGCGGGTACCTTATATAGGATCCAAAACCCGCGAGACCCGGAAGACGGGATGATGACGTTTTGCCTCGATTTCAGATCCGAGTCAGGCGGGAAAAGTCGAGCCTGACTCGGATCGGCCTCGGATCGGGGGGCTCAGGGGGGTTCGGATTTCAGAAATCCGAACCCGCTCACCCCTAATATATATATATATATATATATATATATATATACACACACACACGTATATATACACACACACACACACACACGTCACACACAAAGACCTTTTGATAAAAATTTCAATTGACCATTGATGTTATAAAAATCACTACATTTTTTATCTGCTAATTCTTTCCTACAACAACTGCAAGCACATCATCAAAGGCGTTTGAAGTGAGCTGCAGTGGCCATCTCCCCTCCCCTGAACTTTCACAGACAAAAATAAACAAAACATTTTATACAACTTAAAGTATATTTATTAAAAAATACCATTCCCCCCTCCTATCAGAGTATTGGTGTGTGTGCAATGCAATTCTGCACATATGCAGGACCCATTATGTGACTGTGCAGAATGTGTCCTGCGTAAACGCATTCAGCCCCTTTGATGTCTCTGAAAAAAAAAATATATATATTTGTAGACAATTTAACATTAGAAAAAAAAAAATGAAAAAAAAAAAAAAACTGCAGAAACAATGGAAAAAAAAGAAGGTAACCAGTCCCACCAGATAAACAACTTTAATGAAGCAAAATCTAGTAGGGAAAGATAAGAAAAGAGAATGTCAACTCCAAATTGCTATTTTTTAGGCCTCACAACATTGAGGCAAACACACTCACCTACTGAAAATCCAAAAGGTAGAAGGATAAAAGGTAAAGTGGCCCAATAGCAAACAAAGAAAATGCAACAAAGAAACATTCACCCTAACTCTGAATTTGAAGCTAAAATATGAACACACACAACCAGTATACAAATGCCACCTTAATTACATCCTCTGGGATGTCACGTGGAACGCAACGTGTGATCTGATTCGCTGCATACGCACGTCATTGCAGTAGAACGCAATTAGCGTATAATAAAGTGTATATAAGTGTATAAAAGTCCTTGACTTATGCACCTTGCATTCTCTGGCAATGCATCCTATAGACAGGTACCTTACCAAAATACAGTGAAATTCAGAGCCGTAACTAGACTTTTTGGTGCCCTGTGCCAGAAAGAGCATTGGCGCCCCCCTCATTTTTCTAAGGGACATAATGCACCCAAAAAAGGGCATGGCTTCATGGGGAAGGGCCAGGGAAGAGATAGGAGAGGCCAGGAGATGCTGGGGATGACATAAGAGGAAGCTACAAGCAAGAATGATAATAAACAGTGCCCCCTGACCTGTGGTGCCCTGTGCGATGGCACCGGCAGCACTACCCTAAGGGGCAGAAGGAGACCGCCTCTATTCAGTCGGAAAGAGCAAGACATCCTTTTGATGGATGCAATGGAAAAAATACACCATGGTCCCAGGAATATGAGTGCAGGTAAGAATTAAACCAACAGAAAGGAGAGAGTGTCCCCAAGATGTCCCCCAGCACATTTTTTTTAAATTGTAAATGTTATGCTTAGTATGATCCCTCCTTTTCATGCACTTTAAGAGTATTGTCAAACCTTCAATTTTTTTCTGTGTGCAGGACAGAGATCCCAGATATGGCAAGAGATTGCTAATGCAGGCAACGTGGAGGCGCCCGTCATCCATACACCTGGTGAAGTTAAAAGACAATAAGATATATAAAAATACATTATTAATGTTCTACAATATTAAGTAAAATGTGTAAATGACATACTGTAGTGTCTAACACAAATTATTAAGTTAAATTACAAACATGGGATGCAATGTGTATGATGTAGTGTACATGACCAGAACATATATGTTTACTAATCAACAGCAAGCATCATGGCAGATTATGTTAAACCAAGGGGTAACTGTACTGATGTAAGTTGTAACCGTAAGATGATTCTTATTGCATTAATGATTATTACTAAATAATTGTACAATGTATGATTTGCTCTGATATCACAAACAATGTTTGTTTAGTTAGATTTTATGTTAACATGGTTTATTAATTTTAGCCCCGTCTTCTAGAATGAATTTGTATGAGATAGTTTAAGTGTTTATTATTGTAGTACTCATTTTTTAATGATACCATTTTTAAATTCTTGACAGATGGGCAGACTTCCATTGTAGGCTGAAGGCCAAGATGTCAGCGTGGTGGAGGAACCCCTCAATCCCTGGAATACACCCCGTTAGAGGAAAGGGCTCTGGGATGTATTGAAGAAGAAGAGGTGGTAGGCGTGTCTAATATTGACATCAACATGTCAATCAATGTAGCTCCACTTGCTCAATTTGGTATGTTCCCAAAATGTAGGGTCTAAATATCAAAATTTTTTGCTTTGATGTTTATATTTTTTTCCTTATACAGTACATTCAGATGTGGATGATGTTCCTCATGGCCTGGATGCTGCTGCTGAGGGGTCTCATTCCGGGGAGGTGGAAGCAGGAACACCACTAATGCCAGATGCAACATCTGAGCCGCCCCTCCACCCTAGATGCATGTGGAAAGCATATGCATGACACACATCTCCGTGGAACAATTGTGAGTGTCTAGGGAAATGAATGAGCTCTTATAGGAATTAATCCAGGTTATGCAGGAGCATAAGAGCCTCAACCTGGAGAGCAGGCAGGAGCGCTCCTCTATTCAGACCCAAGGATTGAGCTCCACCTCTGTAGGTGTACAAGTCCCCAGCCCTGGCCGGGAGAAGTCCACCTCTGGTCAGGGCACTAGCAGATCCAGCCAGCAGGTGGCATCAGCATCATCTCGGCCTCAGCCTGCTACACAGCGCATCTCGGCCTCAGCCTGAAGTCAATGTAAACATTGACTTAATCAGGTATCTCTTGCTAGCCCCATTTTTCTGGTTGACACTTCTCCATGGTAGCAAGGATGTTTACCTCCTTCCGTCTGATTTTTATTTTTATTTTTTTTAATATTGATGAGGTTTTTTTTTCTGGAAAAATTTTATATTGTTTGAAAATTGCAAGAAACATTTTTCTCTAAACAAAAATAAAAAAAATTGAGAGTTGTGCTCTGTGTATTACATACTGAAAAGTTCAAGACATACAGTGCATTGGTTACATTTGACATAATTAATGTGTATTTTCTAATTTTACATTAATGCAGTGCTCAGATACAGTGTTGTGAGGTTTCCTCTTATAGTATTTGTAAAAACAGAGGTTGAAAGTAATGGATTTAGCACAATATATTGGTGTTCCATATGTTTAATATTACTGAAACACTCAGATACAGATACTGTCTGGTGTACTACATTATAACAGATTATATCTACAATTCCCTGTTCATCTATATATACTGACACCTGAGCTGCACCATGTTTGCACATTTTTCTAAGAGAAAAAAAACTGTTCAATCAGCTATTTAAAATTTGATGATACAGATGATAATATGCAAACCGCTATGTCCACCATGAGTACTTGTTTATTAAAAGAAAATAAACTTTGGTGTGAGATAGCGGATTTAGAGAAGTATCAAGACAAATTATACCAAAAGGGCTGCAGATTACAAAAACGCCATCATTTAATGACACATCAGATAATTTTAAGAAAGAAATGGGAGAATATCCTACATCAATGCTCCTTTTCACTGATGGCTTGGATCCTTAAAGAGAGACGAGAAGAGCTCAAAATTCTAAATGAAAGTATAGAAATCCTACAGACTCTCATACACCCATTTGAAGAATCAGAGGAATTCATAGAGCTAGACAAAAGATTAGAAGAATGAATGGAAAAAAGTACATGAAAATTAATTACTAAACAGTGGAAGAAATTTCAGTGGGATTTCAATTTTCTGAAAAAAGGGAAAGGAGAGAGAGACAAAAAAACTGCAAGAGAATGTGTTAACACATGGTCAAAGACATATACCAACAAGAAAGAATATCCAAATAGGGATGAATTGAAAGGATATCAGAAAGAAATGGAACCCCACCGACAACGCTATCAAGCACGTCGTAGTCAACTAATCATCAGGAAGGATGGAAAACCACAAAGGTATATAGTAGAAGAGAAGAACTACCCACATTCCAGATATGAGGATTACAATAGGTAAAATGTTTTAGAAAACTACCAAATACCAATCACTTTGTTTAGGAAGAGGGGGGAGAAGAACAGGAATATGGTAAAGAAACCCAGAAGGGGTAGAAGAGGGGGAGTACCTGAGAAAAGGAAGGTCTCTAAGAGGAGAAGAAAAACAACGAACAAATCATCGCAGAACCAAATCATGAATGTTGAAAAACAACCATGTTAGATTTTTAATTTAAGTTCATGATCTATCTCAAATGATGAGAAGAAGGTATTAGAGAAGGGACTGAAATTTGCACTGACATGTAAGATGGATGTGTTTAAAACATTCATTGATGTTCATAAATTCAAACGAAAAGTAACTCTGAAAATCTTTTACTCATTCAAGAACCCCCACAACAGATTAACTCGCAATCACCTTCAATAAGAAATCCACATTCTACCCTTCCCATAAAGGGAAAATTAATTGAACATTTTTCCAAATTAGTACTTGATGACATTGAGAAGATAAATAAGAAGTATGTTCGAAAGTGGAATCTAAATAAGAAACAAATAATGGCTATAAAAACTCTCCAATCCGACAATAACATAATAATTAAACCATTGGATAAAGAGGGGATCATGGATAGAAGTGAATACGAAAAAGAAATTTACCACCAATTGAACACTATCACTTATGCAAAGTTAAAAACCGTTCCGACAAATAGGACTAAGACCTTATATACTAAATTTATAGAAAAAAGCAATGAGAAACAGATGATCAGTAAAGAGGAAAAGGAGTTTCTGTGCATAGACAATCCACTAAATGCCAACCAAATACATTGTACTAAAGGTCCACAAGAGCGAGACTAACCCCCCAGGTAGACCGATTATTGAGGGGACAGGAAGTCTCACAAGCAATTTATCCGAATTCATTGATCTCCATCTAGAACCAATAGTAAAAGGGACTAGGTCTTACTTAAAAGACACCATGGATACTCAAAGATATCCAATGGAAAGAATATATATATATATATCAGCAGATATCACTTCTCTCTATACAGTCATTAATCACGACAAAGGCATTGAAGCTACAGTCTGGCATTTAGAAAAAAGCAGGAATGGATCCAAACTGCATACTGTATATATCTTTCCTAAAGAATGGAATTAGGTTTATTTTGGATAATAACCAATTTTTCTTTAATGGAGAATATTACAACAAAGCGTATCACAACTGCTATGGGCACCAAATCTCCCCCAGCTATGCCAACCTCTTCCTAGCCAAATGAGAGGAGGAGAACATTTGATACCACCCCCAAATTGTACTGTCAATCACTCTGCGATGGCTCTGAGTGGTCACTGCGATTGCAGTAAAAGTGGATTGTTCATGCACATGCACTGCGATGCATACACAGAAATTCACAATCGACTGATTGCATGCGTAATCAGAGTTGCGATCCTTGCTGAATAAGGCCCTAAGTCGTTTGTGCTATCAAAAGGCATTTAAGGTTTGGGCCAAAGACAGACCCCTAGTGGGAAATTCTTTTCACCCGATTGATGTTGCACTGCTACAGTGTTTAGTCAAGGTGGTTTTGTTAATTGCTTCTCCTGACTTCGAGGCTGTTTTGTTCCAATTAGCATTTGTGTTGGCTTTCTTTGGCACATTCCAAGTTGATGAGCTTGTAGCATCCAGTAAGAGGTCTGCTGAGTCCGGCTTGTTACATAAGCACATGGTGCTTCAGGCCAGGGCTGTCCTGTGCAAGATCCCCCATTCTAAAACCGATCCATTAGGGCATGTCACAAGCTGCTGTTGCATCTTGTTGGACAATGGTGCTCCTGGTGATTCTCTTATACCTGTTGCCAGGAGATGGAGACGCCACACTGTCAACTCATGAAGTCCACCCATCCAGCTGTACGTCATCCCTGCTGGGACTGGACTGGTTCTTCCTCCTTTTTCTGTCCTGCTGATGCGTTGTTCTGATGCTGGTGATAGCGTCTTACATGTGTTCCATAGAGTTTGTATCTCTCATTGTGATTGTCAGCATCTCCAGTCCTGCATCTGTCAAGTTTCCGGTCGAACAACATCTCAGCAGCATTAACCGCACTGCAGCATGTGCGGTTCCAGCATAACATCATGGCTATCTCCGCTGCAGAGTGCTTCCAGCCTGTGCTGTCATATTCTGGTGGCACAATACGCACTGCTGCGTCCGAGGGTCTCCAGCCTTACACTGTAACCACCTCCACAGTGTGTACACCTCATCTCTCCACTGCCGCATTGACCACATTACAGCATCTTCAGTCGTCACAATTGCCGCTTCATCCCGGCGGCAGTTATCACAGTTCTGCATCGTCAGTTATCATATATTGCCGCACCATCAGTGCAGCGTCTGAGTGGACTTTATTGTACATCAAAGTTATCTCTGCTGCTCTGCATCTTGCCAAGCACTGCAGAGTGCTTCCAGCCTTCCAAGTGCCATGTCACTTTCTGGCAGCACTGTACACACTGCTGTGTCCGAGTGTCTCCAGCCTAATACCGCAACAACCTCTGCAGCGAGTGAACACTTCACCTCCCAGTTGCAGTATTAACCGCACTGCAGTGTCTGAGGTACATCAAAGTTATCTCCGCTGCTCTGCATCTTGGCAAGTATCTCCAGCCATCAAGGCTGCTCCGTGACCATCAGGTCACCACCTTGCCAAGTATCTCCAGCCCTCAAGGGTTCTACGTGACCATCACCTTGCCAAGTATCTCCGGCCCTCAAGGCAGCTCCGTGACCATCAGGTCACCACCTTGCCAAGTATCTCCAGCCGTCAAGGGTTCTACGTGACCATCACCTTGCCAAGTATCTCCGGCCCCTCAAGGCAGCTCCACGACCACTAGATCTCCACCTTTGTCTAGCATCTCCAGCCCTCAAGGCAGCTCCACGACCACTAGATCTCCACCTTTGCCTAGCATCTCCAGCCCTCAAGGCAGCTCCACGACCACTAGATCTCCACCTTTGCCTAGCATCTCCAGCCCTCAAGGCAGCTCCATGACCACTAGATCTCCACCTTTGTCTAGCATCTCCAGCCTTGAGTTACAACTGCACTGTCCTTCGGCTGATCCATCGCTATATAGTCGCTTTATAATCCTCAGAACTATTGCCTCCTTCTGAAGAGATTCATCTTCATATTCATAACAGGGCAGGGGCATTGGTTGACCATTAAGCCTCATTCTAATGCGGAGATGTGAACTTTGTGCTTGGCTGGTTTGTAAGTGGGGCTGCAACCTTCAGGCGGCTCACAATGGTTGTTGCATGCAGACTCCTCCACTTTGACTAAATTCCAGTTTGCTGCAGTGTTTAAGCGATGTTTGGGGCTGTTGGGTTTGGACAATTCACAATACAGCACTCATTGTTTCTGTATTGGGGTGGCTATCTGTGCTGCCACTAGTGGGTTACCTCCATCTGCCATTCAAGCTATTGGTCGGTGGAAGTCATCCACTTTTAAATCGTATGTAAGTTGTGTCTTTCCTGACCAGAAATGTTGTTTACCCGCCAGTTTTGAATGGCTAGTATTCAGAAAATGGGGGTGTGAAGAGATTTTTTAATTTTTCCTCAGAGAGGGCCTCAATTTAATTAGCTAATAGTTCTCAGCTTCAGGGAGGTTTTTTGGATGTTCTCCTTTACCTGGGTATTTCTACTAACATCTCTTTCTTGGTTACCAATCTGTCCGCTCTCATATTTTACTGGTTACTGACATTTTAGTTCTGTTTGTCTTCCTATATAGCTGGATCCATGTCTTCTGAGAAAGTGTTGCTTTTGGGCCATTAATTTTTTATTGGGCTGAGAAGCATGGTCTGGCAAGAAGTGAGTCCTTGTTATTGGGTGGTCACCAGGTTTATCCACCCTGCAGTCTCAGTCGCATTGGGAGTGCTTAGTTTGGTTGGAAATTGTCCCTTGCCACATGTGGAGGGATTCAAGGGACCTTTTCAACCTTGGATAAATCTCACAGGCAGTTCAATAAGACTGTGTCATGTATTGTTTCTGATTCTGGTGGTTTGGTGGTGCGGCACCCTCATTTATGCTTGGAGCACGCTCAATTTTTTCACCTTGAGGGGGTTCATTTGTCTGACTTGGGGGTAGGTATTTTTTTGGGTGAGGTGTTTTCTTTCTTGGATGCGGTCTAGTGTTTTGGTTTGGATGTCAGGCTGTGGTTTTTGGAACCTGGAGGTGGTGAGAAGGAGCTACAAACCAGCTGCAACAGAAGGTGTTAACGTTGTGTAGCATATATCCTTTGATCGGTCGCTAGTATGGCCTGCCTCTGCTGGAGAACTTTGGGCGTCTGTCTCTGCTGAAATGATCGTACTTTGCGGCATTATAGGGATTGTGAGTCCTCACAGCTCAGCTTACATTGGCAACAGGGGGGGGGGGGTTATCAGTCACTCCCTAATATTGGTTAATAATGATATGGCTGGAGCTGAGTGTTTGTAGCATCCTTCTTGGCATCCCAAAATTAAGTAAAATCTCATGGTCATACCTTCAATAAAAGCAACTTAGGACCATTTAACCAAAGCAGTCTGTGCCCGTGTCATTATTTTTAGTATGTTAGTCGTAAATTGTTATATTGTTTATTAATTGCAAGAAAGTTCTGAACGCCTTACAACTACTGTACGCACAGTACATTTGTTATTTACACTGTACATATGCATTTAACTTGCATATAAATTATTTTATCCGATATCCATGTCTGGGCAATATTTATAAAAAATATACTGCTGATAGGATATAGATAAGAATAACTACAGGTAAAAATTATTGTGTACAGTCTGTGTATAGTCTACTCCACCAATGCACCTTACATGGAGGAACCCATATGTGTATACCATCAGATTCCAGAAAAAAAACAAAACACAGTGTCAGTTTTACTTTCGAAAAAGCTCCTGCTCCCGAGAAGAGCGTATCCTACCTGGTCACCAGACCCCGCCCCTTAAACTCCAAATTTCCCGGGTTGTTGCTGTAGTCTGTCACCCATCCACTCAGATAGACATCTTGGCCTATAATTAATACAGACAAAGATCTATCTGTGTTACTCTTTATTAAATTGATGTCCAGCTACACAATAGGCAAAAATAAAAAAAGAATGTGGTAAAATTGGTTATCACTAACAAACAAAACCAGCCCAGTTGTAACCCATAAGCCAGGCTGTTACAGGTGTCTGTGATGCCAAACTTGTAGGTATCTAATAGTGGGGTATATTGTTTGTCATCCCTACACACGAAAAAAATCTCCATCCATTATCCACTTACCTGTAGCACTAGGTATGTCTTTTACCTTCTGACTTGCCCATGTGGCTCACACTTTGTGAGCAAGACAGAGAGGCAATTTAAAGAAAGAATGGCTCTCCACAGGTCGGTATTAAAGTGAAATAACTTGTGTCCACTCTAGGTAAAGATAAAATTCTTCATTATATAATTATTTAATATTCAGGGGATTACAATCATCAGCATGTAGAGAACAGGCAGCCACGAGCAGCGTGTGACAGCCGTCTTCAAACTTCCATTAGAAGCTCTACACACTGGAATCTCAATCTTGCTTTTTACCCTAAACTATGTCTATCAAATACATACAAATTAGTTATATTTATAACAATTGATTAAAAGTAACAGTACTTCATTATAAGTGGTTGGCAGGGTTTCAGACATCCTCCCATTAGTCATAGAAAGCTGGATGGATCCCGGCAGTGGTCTGGTTATCAGTTCGCCAGTGAACATCACCAAATGGGTTGATACTGGACGCCAAGTTCCTTGGACCTTCTCCACATTATCAGAAATTGATATTGCAGCTTGTTAACCTCTCGAGCCCATGATCTCGTACCAAAAGAGGTCTGTGCGATTTTGCACAGTCATACACAGTTATGTGTGATTCGCTGAAACAGGAGACATCTGATGTCTGGAGATAACTCAACAAGAAATTAGAATTCTCAAAAACGACATTTTTCTTTACACAGGATCTTAGCACTCAGACATCTTCCATTCTAAATCCATGAATTTCTATAAGCAATGTGCATTTTCTGTACACAAGCTTCTATTAACTTCTAATCACTTATTTATAATTTAAATATGTATATTCTTTTTGCCTATCAATATCTTATCACTTATAATTATTGCAGGACAATTTTATTAGCTTTAATTCTCCTCAAATAAATAACACAGTATGTTGCACAAATTTAAAACATGATTTAGTAAATGTGTTTGTGGCAGCATATTTAACCTCCAAAAAAACACTTTCAGTACTGTAACTTTAAATTGCTAAAATGCAGGTTTACACATTACAAATCAGTAGCTGGAAAACATTATGCAATGTACCTCTTTGTAGCAAAATTGCAGAATTTGTAATAATTATTCTGATTATTAATGTTTAGAGTGTGCACCTGCAGTTTTCTATTTTTGTGTGTGTGGGACACTACAAGTGCCAGCATGGTAGCACCTATATTTCTTTTAAAGTTTGGGTGTGCAGTCTAGAGCCTCTCCCTATACACTTTAAATTTCTCCCAAGCATACATGTAACTATTCTTTCACATTTAACTATAAACATGTGTGCTGTAATAGCTTTTATTGTGGAAATTGTTGTTTGGCATGGTGTAATTATTTTTTCAACAAAAACTACAGGTGATTCAGGATATGGGTATCAAACTTGGCTCATGACACCTCTGTCCACACCACGAGGCACTTCACCGCACCAGTACCACAATGCACACATTGTCACACACACTGATTTGGCAGATATTTGCAGTGTTAAAGAGCAGGTTACGCCGTTTTGACCGGTCACCTGGGATCCTGCTTTATGATGCCCGTAAAGTAGTAGACAGTCAACAACTGCTACATGCTTCATAACATTGCCCTGGGTCAAAGAAATGCTGACTTTACGGACATTGCAGCAGAAGTGGAGGTGCCTAATCCTACCTTAAAATCAAAAATGTTAAACAAATTTAACCCAAACACAACTTTTATGACTTTTTATAAAAAAAACAAAAAAAACACAATGTAGTAAATTTGAAAGGCATAGTCTAAGACAAAAGAAGCAAAAAATGACATGTAACATTACTTATTGGGCCCTGAACCTCCTCAGACCCTACCTACAGTAGGCCTTTAGCTGCACCACCACATAGGTGATGTTGCTCAGGATGTTGTGGCCACACTACTTACAATGAAGAATGAAAGAGCCTTCAAATGAGGCCCTTTGCCCTACTATCTCCCTTTGTAATAAGAGCCTCAGTTTGAGCCTAATTGCCTGAGTGAGCTCTAGCAGGCATACATCATTATTCTGGGCCTGGGCCACTCTGCTTACATTAGCTCATGGCATTATTTTGTTCGGTTTGCGTTTTCATGAATGACACCTGAATTTCTCTAAAATTGTCAAGTGACACAGCCATCTCCTCAACAGTTGGGGTGCTTTGAGGTGTGGGTGCAGCCTATGGTGGTGTCTGGTGCTGTGTATCCAGAGTTACCACTGGTGCTGTGTCTTCTGTAGGCAGGACTGGATCTATTGGCGTGAGAATTATCACCTGATCTAGATAATCTTCAAGTACCAGGGCTGCTGACAACTCTGCCGGGCCCAGATTCAGGAAGCGGGCATGGACAACCAGGGAGGTGTGGCCAGACCCCCTCCAAAAAACCCCCAATATATTGGTGCACACCACACAGGGGGCAGGTGTCCGGGGGTGCAAGTGCTCCCCCCTCTAGCATATAACGCAGGGAGAGAGAGAACTGACAGCAGCGCGTGCAGGGGCATAGAGAGCCATGCCGGGCCCCGGTAAAGAGGGGGTGTGGCATAATCGCGGGAGGTGTTAGCAGCGTTGCATGCCGGGGAGAGGGCGCTGTGATGAGCCCCTCAGCTTGGCACAAAGCCAGAGGTGGGCGCGATCTGTGTGATTGCTCCCCCCTTCAGGCATAGGAGATTGCGGAAAGTCAATGCAATGTAATAGGCGGAGAAGATTCGCCTATGAATAGGTGGTGAACAAAAGTGCAGAATTGCGGTTTTGGGGTGCAAACGTTGGGAAACCACTCAGCACCCTTGGGACAGCCTCCCAAAGGATAACTGTCAAAAAATCCCTAAAATAAATTGAGGGACACCCCAAAAAATTACTTTGAAAATGGGGGTGAAAAAGTTCAAAATTGGGGTACAAACATAAAAAGTAGCGAAAGAGACTTCTGGGGGGTCCCCAAGTATGCAGCAGGTGTTTTTTTTGCTAGCAGCAGGTGGATTTTTTTCATCATTTAAAACTTCACTTTAGCAACTTAAAAATATGCCAGCACCCATTTTCATGTACCCCAATTTTTCTGGGAGTAGTTATTTTTTCCCAAAAATATTGCTTAATGCTATTCTTCACCACTTGTTTTAATGCGCTAATTGGCAAATCTTAAGTACCCCAAATACCTTCATTAGGGCTAATCGGGGGCATCTGTAGTGATCCCCAATGTTAGTGCAACTTTTGGGGGGGGGGTCAGCCCGATTTCCCCATTTCTGACAGCACTTTCCGCCTGTTCAGACATGGCGGCTTGCCATTTTTGCGTCCTTTGGAAATGAATAGGGCGAATAGCGGGGGCACGCCCGATAAGTTTCCGCGTCCAAAACATGCGATGTTGACGGAAAGTAGATTCTGCCGACGGCGGCAAAATTATCGCGGCTGATTGAATACGTGTCTTAATGTAATAAATGCAACTTAGCCAAGTAAGCTGATAAGAAGAGATGAGAACTGATTAAGTTTAAATCTATATAAGAGTCCTTAGTTTTTTGTAATTGGTTGGAATTTGTCAGTAGTTGCTAGGTAGAGTAGTTTGGGGGGGTTATCATGGTTGGTTGGGAGTGGCTTGGTGGACTTTATAAGGCTGGTGTACGCCCAGCAACTTCCTTTTCTGGACGGTGTTTGTCCTGGGTGCCATCCTCAGGAACTGTATCCGGTGACATTTATACTTGTATCTCCCTGTCTGTTTTCTTCTCCCTGCTCCTTGTATTCTCCTCTTTTTTGTGCCCCTCCTGTCTGTTTGCTTCCCCTCTGCTTTTTCAGTTTCTTATTTTCACTCCCTTGTTCCATCAACCCCTTTCCCTTTCACCTCTCCCCATCCCCCCCTTTTTCATGCCCCGCCCAAAACGTTCGGTACCCCCCCGCCGATTCATGGATTCACCTGTTCCCCCCCCACCTCCTCCTGCATGGCGGCGCCTTAGTTTACCGTCCATTTTGTCCCCGGCCGAAGTCTCCAATGCTTCCTGGGGACCGGCCATGCCCCCCGTCGCCGACTATGTTCTCTCTCCTGCCAGGCCCTTTTCCTCCCCGGGCGAGCGGTCCCCGTCTCCTGCGGGGTCACCACTCACCCCGGCAACCTCTCACCACCATCTCATGGGCACGCGGTCACTTCCGGCGCCCGTGTGCAGCTCCAGCCAGCCCTTCCTCCCTCCGCTCCTGGTCTCCTACTGTCCCCCGCTGCCGGGTGCCCCCCCCCCCGCGGCACTGTATAAAGCTGCGGAGGGCCTCCAGGTTCGTTGGTTTGGAGTCAGGGGCATGCGGTGGCCAGCTCTTTTGGAATTCTTGTTTCAGCAGGAGATGCGCTGTGGGCGCCCAGCATGGCTGGTGATTCACCTCGGAGGCAATGATGTGGGGCAGTCTAAGGGTATAGATCTGATCTTGCGGATGCAGGCTGATTTGTGCGCCCTTCGGTCCCGGTGGCCGGAGGTGCGCTTGGTATGGTCGGAAATTATCCCTCGCCATGTATGGAGGGGTTCTGTTGGCTTTGGATAAGGCTCGTAGGAAGATTAACAAGGCTGTTTCTCATTTTGTCTCCAGGGCAGGTGGTTTGGTGGTTCGGCACCCAAGTTTACGTTTAGAACAGGCTCCGTTTTTTCGCCCTGATGGGGTGCATTTATCAGATTTGGGGTTAGGTGTGTTTTTGGGTGATGTTTTTTCCTGTTTGGATGCGGTCTAGTGTTTTGGTTTGGGTGGCAGGCTGCGGTTCTTTGGAACCTGGTGGTGGTGGGAAGGTGCTACAATCCAGCGGCCACGTAACGTGTAAGAGTATTCGTTGTGGAGCACATATCCTTTAAATGGTCGTAGTATGGCCTACCTCTGCGGGAGGACTTTGGACGTCAGTCTCTGCGGACACGCTCGTACTATGCAATATCATAGGGGTTGTGAGTCTTCGCAGCTTAGCTTACAATGACCACAGGGGGGCATTTCAGTCGCTCCCTAATATTGGTCACAATGGCCACAGGGGGGGTGTATCAGTCGTTCCCTAATATTGGCTAAGATCATATGGCTGGAGCTGGTTGTAGCATCCTTCTTTGCCTCCCAATAAAGTAAATTCAATAATTAAAGTATAATTCAGGGTCATACCTTTAATAAAAGAAAGTTATGACCATTTAACCAAAGCAGTCTGTGTCCTGTCTTTATTTTTCGTATAAGTTAGTGTAAGCTGTTATATATTGTGTTTAATTGCAATAAAGTTATGGACGCCTTATGTTCATAAATGTTTGCTTTTAGTAGCCTAGCCAAAAAATCCCAAAATTTTAGTAGTTATGGCAAACATTACTAGATCAACTTTTTATAAAAAAACTAATTCACAGACGACCCCTAGTGGTGCTTGAAGATGGCGAATGGGACGCTTGGTCTGCTCGTCAGCACAGTGCTCGCCTTTCAGGAGTAACAACAGGTGTGTTTATAGAGGGTGGTGCCATTTGATGTACTGGTTGTGGTATTTAAATCCTGTACTGCAGCATTTTGGGATTGATAAAGACCAATTAGGGTCTGCTGGTTTGTAGTATTTGTTTCCAGCAAATGTGTGTGCAGTCTGCTTGATGGAAGCGTTGGTTGTCTTCCAAAAGCCTTAGAAAAGAATCATGGAACCTATTGTGGTCCCACCGCATTAAATCTAGAGTGATACCCAGCTGGCTTGTTAATGTGCTGACATTTCTGTTAACACGTCGTGTTGATTTTGTTTGGGCAGCAATGTGATTTATCGGAGTTTGTAGACATCCCAATTGTTGGATCTGATGTTGGGACCATGAGGCCCAAAACTGATCCTCCCGACTTTGAACTATGTCAGAATGGTCACTAAATTGTTTAGGCGGGGGTGTAGACATAATTGGAGGAGTATTAGGGGCATGCGACACAGTTCCAAATTTAATGTACAGTAAATGAATCTTCACTTCTAGGATCCAGCAGGATGGCAGGACAATGTGTTGCAGGCAGGTTATCTGCTTCAGCCTCTACAGTAAAAAGTAAGGGTAAGTAGGTTTTAGCTTTGACAATCATTTTTTTTTATGCAAAATTTGTAGAGTCACCTATCAATAATAAAATGTACTATAACACAGGCATATATTTTTTTTTTCGGTGTAAAGTTAAATGGTTGGTTTTTGGTTTCGCCAATCCACACCATATTTAGTTCCGCATAGGAATGTGCATTATTCTGCAAAACCTAGTCTCGGTATTTCAAAGTTCTGTAAAGTCCTAGGCCCTCATTCAGAGCTGGACGCTCTGAGCAGAGCGCACGCTCTGAATGAGGGCCGTCCTCCATAATTATGGAGCGTCCTCCTGGACGTTCGTATAGCTGTGGGTCACCACCCACAGCCTATACGAGCGTGCAGGTTGATAGCCGCGATGGTCTTGACCATCGCGACCATCGCCACTGCGAGCCGGAGCCTGCGGTTGAGATTCTCAACCGCAAGGCCTGGAGTGATTTTGGCTCTATCAGAGCCAAAATCACTCCCACTGACATCACTAGTGATGTCAGTGGGCCGGCTTCTGACGGTAGGCGTTCCCTTGGGAACGCCCCCGTCTGGGAGGCACGCCCACCAAAGGGGGCGTGCTGTCAATCAACATCGACAGCACGCCCCCTTTGATCAGACACAACGAGCGAAGGAAAGTCCTTCGCTCGTCGCGTCTGGCGCATGCACATGACGGAGCTCCCTCCGTCGTGCGCATGCGCAGTGCACACCATCGACCCACTTGCGAGCGGACAGCCGCTTGCGAGTGGGTCTGAATCAGGCCCCTAGCTTTAATGGTATGTTGCTATGTGTTGAATATGGCTGATACGTGTGTTGGCTTTTCTATTTTTAAAAAAAATGACACTTGTGGCATTGCAAGCTAATATGAGACCAAGCTTATACATTTCCAGTGCAGTAGGCTCTTTGCGGAAATGTATTCAGGCACTATTTATAAACATTGATCATTGAGCAAATTTTGACACACAAGTTCACATTATTTGGACGATAACATTGTTGGTCAAAAATAATTTGGGAGCATGTAACCTGAAAATTGGGCCCGTATTGGTAGTGTGTGTGTGTGTGTGTGTGTGTGTGTGTGTGTGTGTGTGTGTGTGTGTGTGTGTGTGTGTGTGTGTGTGTGTGTGTTTACAAGTAATGTTTTCAAAAAAATTCCACAGACTCTCCAAGAGGCTGCAGGGAGTGGAATGCCTCAGTAACCACATCATCAAGCACTGACTGTGGGGCCCTTGCTGGTAATGTTCTTGCTGTCCGTTGAGGATTTGGACACTCTGTATTTTGAGGAATATTTCAGACCGTAATATGCTGCAATATGTTTACTTGTTTACACAATTGTTGATTCATGCTGAACTTACCAGGTCTCTCATTACCGGACTCGTGTGCTTGGGGACGCGCAGGCCTCTCTGTGTGGTTGTCTTTTTGGCTGTTATGACATACTGTATTGTTTAATATTGCAATGTGCTTTAAATTAAAAATAAAAGAGGTGCTTACTATAATCCCCCCCAAAAAAGATTATTGTTTGCAAAAAGTGTGTTTGAAATTTTTAGGTCATCTATAATACAGACAGTAATGTGTTTGCATGCACAATCTACTCCCTGAAAAAAAAATGTTAAGTTTAATTTTCCTTTTATATTTCTTTAAATATTTGTTTCCATTTACAGCATACAGGAAAATACAGATGAAGGGGTGTATGTAGCAAAGCAGTTTTGTAAGTGTAAAACAATTTATTAAATTATATTTTTGGACGGATTCAATTAGAGGCAAAAAGTGCAGTTTGGAGAGAAGTTTCTGCCTATTCGGACTTTCCGCCTGTTTTAAAAGTATCTCCATATTCAATTCCAGGACAATTTCGCCTAAGCAGAAACTCAATACATTGCAATAGGTGAAAAAGTATCTCCATTGAATCGCAGGTGGAAAAAAAAAGTACAAATTCTTTATTTTGGTATGCAAATTAGGGGAAACAACTCAGAACCCTTGGGACACCCCCCCAAAGGGCAAATCAGCCAAAAAATGTATACCAAAAAAACCTCAGAACACCCCAAAGACGGACATGACATTTTTGTGTAAACAAAGTAAAAAGTGGGGGGACAAGTCAAAAAACTTGCGAAATAGGGTTCTTGGGGTTCTGTATGGAGGGGCCAAGTGTTTTTTTGAGATGCAGGTGCATGTATGAGGGTGGTTTTTCACCTTTGGAAAAAGTTCACTTTAGAGACACAAAAATATGCTAGCAGGCATTTTGAAATACCCCAAATTTGACTGGAGTATTTTCACCAAAAAAAATAGTTTACGAACATTTTTCAGAACTTTTACAAACAAGCAGATAGAAAGCGTTTAACAAAAATTTATGACACAAAGTACCTTTATTATGGCTAATAGTACACATCTGTACTGATTTCCAGTGTCAGTGCAGCTTATTTTGGGGTACAGATTCCCCCAAATCTTTCGGTACTTTCCTCCTGTTCCGCATTTTCTGCTTTCCTATTTCGCCTGTTTGGTAATTGAATAAGGCAAAATAATTTAATAAGGTGAAAAGCGGGGACGCACGCAGAACAAATTTGCCTCCGAAACAAGCGAATGAGTTGGAAAGTCGGACAGGCGAAACTTAAGTGACTTTTCACCTGTATTTCAATACAAACAAAAAAAAAGCATGTAAAATTGCCTTGAATGCTAAAAAATGTGAGGACTTTCTTATTAACCCTTTGGACACACCCCCTGTTGTCAATTTAAACCAAAAGCCAAAAAGACAACCCCGAAAAAACAAAACAACAAATGAGGTGCTGTATGTAAGGGATAGGTGTTTTTAGCAGTGCAGGGTGCCACAGCAGCTGTTAGTAACAAATAAATACAATCTCCTACTTACCATGGTTTTCCAAATGCTACAGATGGCTTGACAATTGTGAGGATTTGGATAAAAAAATTCCACACATTAGAGGTACATTTGTTGGTCCTTTGCCAAGGCATGACAATGACCTTCCTCTTATCATGGCCAAGAGCTGCTTCCACTGGTGCCTGACTTACACAAACAACATCCTCATCCTTAACATCCTCATTAGTGTCGGAGTCATCAACACAATTATCCCCCTCATCCTCTTGCACTTCCTCAGTGGCATCCTCAATATCAGCTATATTTGTGCTGCTCATTGCCACATTTGCAGAGTGAGCAGAAATGGGGGAAGGCGGCTTCTCTGCCAGTACAACAGTATTAGAAAGGTCAGGCTCATACATTGCACTCGTGGACACACTTAGGGCCTGATTCATTATGGATCACAACTGCAATTACGCATGCATGACAGTGCGATTATCAGCAGAACTGCGATGGAGTTTCAAACACACACACCATACGCAGTGCTTGCGATTGCATACGCATTGCGTATGCAATTTCAACACAATAGCAATTGCAATGCAGAACAATTGCAATTGATCACTGATCCTGTATAACTAAGGACCATACCCAGTCTTTTCAAATGTTATAGTTGTAATGATGGCTTGTGCTGCACACAACTCATGCTAATTGTACCTTTGATGTGGCTAGTTCACAAATTTATAGGCTAAGTAGGTAAATGATCTACATGAAAAGATTAGTTGCACAAAGGTCCTAACAATCTGTTGTGTGCAAATATGACAAGGCAACCACAATCTACATTTACTTATATAAGACGTCAGCGATATTTGGGTGATGGTTTGGAACCTTTCTTTTTATATTGATCCTATATTTTTGTACAAAAGCTTGTGCAGCACTAAGGTGCTTTTGTGGAAATATTGGAATTTTTTGTCTCATTAAGCAAGAAACATGGATAGCCCAGCTGTAACGGGATTTAGCACAAGTGGAGACTTTCAAGCAATTAATTTACCCTTGGGTGACCTACTAAGGGCCTGATTCAGACCCACTCGCGAGCGGCTGTCCAATCGCAAGTGGGTCGATGTTCTGGACTGAGCATGTGCACGACGGAGGGAGCTCCGTCGTGCGCATGCGCCAGACGCGACGAGCGAAGGAAAGTCCTTTGCTCGTTGTGTCTGATCAAAGGGGGCGTGCTGTCGATGTTGATTGACAGCACGCCCCCTTTGGTAGGCGTGCCGGGGGCGTGCCTCCCTGACGGGGGCGTTCCCACGGGAACGCCTCCCGTCAGAAGCCGGCCCCACTGACATCACTAGTGATGTCAGTGGGAGTGATTTTGGCTCTGATAGAGCCAAAATCACTCCGGAGCTTGCGGTTGAAAACCTCAACTGCAGGCTCCGGCTCGCAGTTTCGAAGGTCGCGATGGTCACGACCAAAGCGGCCATCAAAATGCACGCTCGTATAGGCTGTGGGTGGTGACCCACAGCTATACGAGCGTCCAGGAGGACGCTCCATTTTTAGGGAGGGTGGTCCTCATTCAGAGCGTGCGCTCTGCTCAGAGCGTACGGCTCTGAATGAGGGCCTAAGTTTCTCCGATTCTGAAGCAGAAGCTTGGTTAGGTAAGGATACCCTACAAACAGGTGAATCCCCGAAGGATATTTTCTTTGTGTTATTAAAATTAAAGACAAGAAAAAAAAAGTGGACTACATCTCCATGGAGTAACTATCTCTGATTACTACAGGGAATGCAAGATACCACGTGGGTTCAGAATTAAAATTTTACCCACCATAGGCCAAAATAATGCTGCCACTGATGGGTGGAAGTGCTCAACAAATGCTCCCTCAACCTGATACTAGTGGTGGAGGAATCTACAAGAATATTAAATGAGACAAGGAAGAATATTACAGAGTTGGAATTAATGTCAAAACAGCTCTTGCTAAATGATACTAGTGAAAACTGGATGGAAAAGCTGTCACTTAAAATTGATAACTATAAAAGGGAATTAATTGAATATAAGAAAAATAATTGTCTACGGTCAATCGGGATTATGAGGAACAAACCACATATCCCTGGGCAACTGGCCATTTCCCAATGAGGAGAAAACATGTATTTAAGCAGAGGACACGAGAAGGTTTATGACCGATACTGAATTAACTACTGGCACTAGCTCCTCATTTAGTGAAAAAAATTAACTTGTTCCAACTACCCCTTTGGGGACCAAGACCCAAGACAGGGGTCTGCAAGGAGAAGAATCCATAGCCAAACGAGGCGTGGTAAGCAACTCCTAAAAATTATTTAGTTATCATTCTCTCCTCCTGTATTTTGGATGAGGATGAGTATGTTTTGGACATGGGACTTTCATATGTACCAACTACTGTTTTTAAAGAATTTGATTGGAAAGTAGATGTACAGTATGGTGACACCAAAGAAATCTAAAACTTAAGGAATACTATAATAACTTGCCATCCAATACAGAAGTATTTACAGGTGATCACCCAGTAAAACCAAAATCTGTATTTGATCCACAAACCCACAATGCGTCCATCAAATGCTACATGAGGATGCTAGAGTCTACGGTGGTTGAGAATACAAAAGTGGCTTAGAATGGCACATTAAATTTCTTTGCAGCGTTAAAGAGATTAAGTGATGATAATTTGTTAATCATAAGATCTGCTGACAAAGGAGGGGCGAATGATTTGCAGAACCGGCAGTCATATAATGATGAAATTTATTGCCAATCTGCAGACTCCAATGTATATTAAAAGCTGTGTGGAGATCCAACTGTCTTATACAAGCAAGAGATTGATGCTATTTTAGAAAAGGCATACAATGATGATATCATTGATAAGAACACATATAAAGCTCTTATAGTGGATTTCCCGGTTTACCAATACTCTAAACATTGCCAAAAGTCCATAAAAACCTGGAATGCCCTCCCGGACGACCAATAATTTTGGCACGTAATTATCTCTTCAATAATATTGCTAAATATTTGGATTATCTTCTCCAACCAGTGAATTAAGCTGATGCCTCCTACTTAAAAGATACTACATCATTATTGCTTAAATTGTTGGAATGTAAACAGCTCCCAGAAAAATGTATCCTAAGCAGAATAGATGTGATAAGCCGATATACCAACATCCCAAATAGGGAAGGGTTACAAGTGGTTAAAGATTTATTAGCCAATAATATAATCTATAAGGTTCCTAATTTGGAATTCTTTTTGATACTTCTGGAAAATACATTAACAAGGCATTTCTTCTACTTTGATGGAGGCTACTACCTGCAACTACTAGGATGGGCCATGGGCTCCAATGTGGACCCAACCTTGGCAAACGCGTACATGTTCGCAATAGAAAGATGGTTATTTACACAGAATGCCCATTTTGCTAGCAGGTTGATATTTTTCACACGCTATATAGATGACATTCTAGTAATTTGGGCTGGGAACAAGCAAGCCTTTGAATCGAGACTACTGTAGCAGAAATTAATATGATGGACAATACAATGAAGTTTACTTATGAATGTAGTACCACCAAAATACATTACTTGGATGTGCAGATTTCAAGAAAGGATTCTCATTTATTGACAAGTATGTACCACAAACCAACGGATAAAAATACTATTTTGCATGCAAATAACCATCATCGCATGTCAATGAAAAAAAGTTTGTCTTACTCACATTTCTTGCAAGTACGCAGGATTGTAAATGATCCGGATGTGGTGGTGAAAGAGATGGAGGCAATGTCCAAAAAATTTCTCCAAAGGGGCTATCGAAGTAAAGATCTGGAGATAGCACAATGGAAAGCCCTTTCTCAATCAAGAGATCATTGCTTACAAGCAGAAGTGAAGGAGACAAGTAAAGTCATGCCACTCGTGAGTGGCTTTTCGACCACTAGTGCCAGTATAAACAAATTCGAGGAACTGGTGGCCAATTATAAGATCTGATAAAGCTTTATCTTGTCTGAAGGGCATGAAACTCCTCAATTGTCACAAAAGGGGGAAAAATGTAAAAGACTGGTTGGTCAAAAATGACGCTACTATTATCAATAAACCAAGTTCCACCCATTTCCTATCTAAGCCACCTGGATCGTTTAGAGACCGGCTCACGTGTGACACATCCACATGCTGACAAAAAATTGGCTATAAAACATGTGTTGAGTTGCACTTCGAGATTTGTGATCTATAGTATCAAAATGTCCCTGTGGACTAGCCTATATAGGCAAAACAGCATGCAATTTTTGGGAGCGAGCAGCACAACACTGCTCAGCAATTCATTTAGCCCTAGAGGTCAAAGAGGTTGAGCAACCGGTTGCTAAGCATCTTACAGCTGCAAGACATTCGCTAGCAATGCTACGCTATAAATTAATAGATCATGTCCCACCTTTGGTAAGAGGTGGTGACAGGAACAAGAGGTTACTTCAGCTAGAAGCTAGATGGATTTCTGATTGCAACACTGTAGCACCTGCAGGGTTGAATGAGAACCTGTCAATTATCTGCTTTTTATAGTTCAGCATTAAGTCAGATTGCAATATAATCATTGATTTGTGGTTATTTACAGTCAGATTGCAGCAATATTGTTGATTGTGGTTATTTACAGTCAGATTACTATATATTGTTGATTTGTGGCCATTTACTTGCACATAAAAATAAAAATAATGTTCTAGTTTAGTCTACTTGCTACTTAACCTAGATGGGTTATGATCAAAAATGTTTGTATTTCATTCTGCTGGAGAGATACGATACTTTTGTATATATTATGAATATCTGCTAGTGCAGGTTATAGGGATATCAGTGTTTCTAGTTGTTGTGTTACAAATAACCAATGTGATTATATTTTGTACTATTATGATTAACTTTAGTTATGTTAACATCAATATGTACTGTCTTGTTGGTATGGGATCATGATATGTTTAGTTAAAATTGTTTGGTGGTGGTGTACATGGGTAACCATGGTTACCAGGTCCTTGCTCCCCCCGTAGGCCGCCGGGAGGCATGATGTCATTGTGGTGCACCCGCTGGCGTGCGCTTGGTGTATTGAGCTCCTGGACTTCACAGAGTGTTATATAAGAGGTAAGTAGTGTATGTAATATTTGTCCTGATGAAAGGTGCAATAAAGGAGGCATCTGAAACGTTGACTTAATACTAACAAGTGTAGGAGTAGCCGTAGAGTACTGTCTATATCACACATTATATATATATATATATATATATATATACACACACATATTGTTCCTCAGCACACTGAATTATACTAGCAACAATATATGAACACTATATGGTAATAGAATTTCAGAGATATTAGTTGCATGCATTTGCAAATACATGGGAAGCTGCTAGGCCTCGTCAAGGCTTCTCTGTCACTAGCAGTCCCTACACTAAACAGTTCACATCCAGGGTGCAGAGCACCCCAAAATAATGTCCAGCCCAGGCCCCCCCAGGGCATCACACAAAAAAATGGAAAAAGAGTGACAGCGCAGTGTAAAGTATAGAAGTGTGCAAGTAATTACTAAGTGTTAAGGGGTTAAAATATATGTGAAAAATTACATGAATAATAAACAAACATAAAAAGGTAATGTGAAAAGTAACTGTGTGTATTAAGTGGTGATGCCCTCAGGAGGCCCAGCCAGAGCAGCCTCAGGGGGCCCTATGCCCAAATGCTCACCCCAAATGTGATGTATGCCAATTAAAGCCTCATAATAGAGGCACATATATATTTTTGGCAAATGTAAGGCCTCATGATAAAGGCACATACATAAATGCATCCGAATTGAGAGCCAGCTTACCTGGGAGTCACCCCTCGGAACTCCAACTAGCACTACTAGAACCAGCATGCCCTGCTAATGCTGGCTCATTCATGCATCTCATAACCACAAACAAAAAAATGGCAGCTGCTCAATCAATCTGGTAGTACTTTTTTCAGGTGCATGAAAGGGAGGGGTCATACCAAGTAGAAAAGAGAGGGGGGTTTAGCCCCCTATTGTTCCTCAGCACACTGAATTATACTAGCAACAATATATGAACACTATATGGTAACAGAATTTTCAGAGATATTAGTTGCATGCATTTGCAAATACATGGGATGCTGCTAGGCCTCGTCAAGGCTTCTCTGTCACTAGCAGTCCCTACACTAAACAGTTCACGTCCGGGCCGCAGAGCACCCCAAAATAATGTCCAGCCCAGGACCCCCCCAGGGATTCACACGAAAAATGGAAAAAAGAGTGACAGTGCAGTGTAAAGTATAGAAGTGTGCAAGTAATTACTAAGTGTTAAGGGGTTAAAATATATGTGAAAAATTACATGAATAATAAACAAACATAAAAAGGTGATGTGAAAAGTAACTGTGTATTAAGTGGCGATGCCCTCAGGAGGCCCAGCCAGAGCAGCCTCAGGGGGCCCTACGCCCAAACGCTCACCCCAAATGTAATGTATGCCAATTAAAGCCTCATAATAAAAGCACATATACAGTATAGCATTTGCCAAAAATATATAACACTGAATTTGCTGAACAACTGGAGTCTGCTTCTTGTGAAGATCTTTATTAAAATACAAAAAGAGAGAGACTTTTTCTATCATGGCCTTACACCAAGCGAATACTAACGTGCAAAGAAAATACTGACAGTACAGACAGGAATGTGTTTTAAGAATAGTATAGGTAGACATGACCCTCCCTTTTGTAAGCAATGGGTCGCTATTCTTAATAAGTGTTCATTCGATTTGGCACTTCTGATCATAGAGCAATGCACTAAAGAATTATACACAATCAAGGAGAAAATAACATCTTTTGAATCTCAACATGAATCTACTTTGGAAAATAACACCAGTACCATTTGGTATGAAAATCTTAATAACCAAATCCAGCATTATAAGCAAGAACTTATAAAACTTAAAAAAAAGAGAAAAATAAAAGTGGATGTGGATTAGGAGTTCCATACTGTGTATCAGTGGACACAAAACAAAAAAACGGAGTACAGAAAACCTCTCTTTAGAAGAGGTAGACAGACTGGCAGAGATATGGACACCTTCAATGAATTTAGATCTTCAGGGAGTGACTCGGAGAGGTCGGATAATCGGCAAAACCCAAAAATATACCAGCAGAAGGAGTCACCATACAAGGTGTGGAGGACAGTAGCAGAGGCAAGAGCAGAGGTCGACGCAAAAAATCTCCAATACAAAGGAAGTTTAGTGGCTAACTTGTCCTCTTATCAACTTTCCAACACAGAAATGAAGTTATTAACCAAAGGCTTATCATTTGTACCATCGGTGCCATTTCATACGTTACAATGGCAAAATGAACAACACAGCCTCCAACGCCAACTTAAACTTAAAGAATTTTTTGCCAAAAACACATCTAAAAGAACTGGTGATATTGAACAAATACTCCCACAGATGTCTAAACTCCAACCACTCTCCTTTTTTGAACCACAATTGTTTAATGCATCTATCAAAACTTACATAAGATTGATTTTAAAATGGCAGCTGCCATGTCGAATATGCCACGTCTGAGACATAACCTCAGTAAAGCGGAACATCGAGCACTTAACATTCTTGTAGCCAATGACAAATTGATTTTTAGACCTGCAGACAAAGGGGGTGCCCTAGTGCTACAAGATTTGTCTGATTACAAAGCACAAATTTATAACCAACTTTGGGGTGAATGTACTTACTGTACTCTACCTTCGGATCCAACAAAGATATGTATGAATGAGCTCAAAGAGGTTCTTAACCATGCCAAAGGGACAAATTACCGAAAAATTGCATTAAGCTCTAATACCGTCACATCCTGTGGTGCCGGTATTTTATACCACACCAAAGATTCATAAGACATTGATCAACTCACCTGGCAGGCCAATTATAGCGGCACAAGGATCTATGTTACAACCCACAGCAGTCTATATTGACTCAGTAATACAACCATGTATCCGTAACCATCCACTGTACCTTCTTGATACATCTACATTACTTAGAAAACTAAGTGAACTTCCACAATATAACAAGGAAAAATGGTTATTTAGCATGGATGTTAATAGTTTGTATACTATAATACCACACGAGCCAGGCATGGAAGCTGCAAAAAGATTTTTGTATCAACACCCGTTATATGAAGGTCTGGACCTGGAGGTCATTCTACAACTTTTGGAACTTATTCTGACTAAGATTTTTTTCTATTTTGACAACAAATACTACCTACAATTGAATGTGTGTGCGATGGGGTCCAGTGTGGCCCCATCGTACGCGAATATATATGTTTATGGTGGAAAGTGATATCTTCTTTAGTGATCCTGAGGTAGCCAGGAGAATAGCATTTTACATGAGATATATAGATGATCTCTTAGTGTTTTGGAAAGGGCCGTATGATGATCTTGTTGCCATTATAGATAAACATAACTGTAGTGAGAGTCCTGTTACACTAACATATATCTGTAGTGGTCTGTGAATTTTTTTGACGTCAATATTTGTATACATGAAGGGACTATCTCAACAAGTCTCTACTCTAAAGAAACTAATAGAAAACAACTTATTACACCATCAAATTTGTCATCCCAAACCTTTAATTGCAGGCCTTCCATATTCACAATTGCTCAGAATAAAGCGTATTACATCTGATCCAGTGAAAGCAGAATCTCAAATGAATTAGATTAGAAAATTTATGGAAAGCGGTTATGTAGAAAAATCTCTGCATGACACCAAAATAAAAGTTATGGGTTTAAATACAACAGGAATATATTAAAGAATCTTGAACTACTTTCCCACTCAGTTTGGTGGCAGTCCATGTCTCATGATGTTCATGAGTTTGTTGCGGCTTGTGATGTCTGTTCCAGAAACAAGACTCTCTGGACTACTACTCCTGGCCTGTTATGTTCACTGCCTACTCCTTCTAAGCCTTGGACCCATATTGTGATGGATTTCGTGGTGGATCTCACGTCATCTTCTCACTGTTCGGTCATCTGGACCATTGTGGACAGACTCTCGAAGATGGTGCATTTTTTCCCCTCAGCAAATTAGCTTTAGCTAAATAATTGGCAGTACTCTTTATACAACATATTTTTAGACCTCATGGACATCCATCAGACATTGCCTTGGATTGTGGTACCCAATTTGTTGCTCAGTTTTGGAGATGCTTTTGTGCTGATCTGGGTATCAATGTCAGTCTGTCAGAGTACCACCCACAGTCCAACGGACAGACGGAGCGGGCCAATCAGTCCCTGGAACAGTACCTTCGCTGCTTCATCTCGAAGTGTCAAAACAGCTGGGTTACTCTTTTGCAGTTTGCTGAAATTGCATATATAAGTCCTGCCATTCTGCTTATTCAGTACCTCCTTTTTTCTGCAATTTTGGGACTCATCCTAGGAGTAATTCCTTTAAAACTACATTTACTACAACTCCTTCATCTTCATCTGTTTCTAGGTTATGGTCAGTCTGGAAGAAAGTGCACCATTCTCTTCTTCAAGCATGTGGTCATTCCAAGGTTTGGGCTGACAAACATCGTAGGGCCTGTAATTTCAAAGTGGGAGACTTAGTTTGGCTGTCCTCCAAAAACATTAACCTGCACCAGAGATCACAGAAGTTGGGTCCCAAGTTCATTGGCCCTTTTGTAATTATTATTTCTCAAGTAAACCCTGTGGCCTTTTGACTGAATTTACCCCGGTCTCTCAAGATCAAGAACACTTTCCATTGTTCTCTCCTAAAACTGTTTTTCTTTTCCTCCAGGTTTTCTCAGAGGCGTTCAGTCGGGCCTCCACTGGTGCTCGTTCAAGGTCACCAGGAGTTTGTGGTGGAAAATATTCTCGACTCCAAAATTTCACGAGGTTGCCTTCAGTTTCTTGTTCACTGGAAAGGGTATGGACCAAAGGAGCACTCCTGGACTCCTGAAAGGTCTTTACATGCTCCTACACTGAAAAGGTTTTTTGAGAACTTTCCTGACAAACCAGGGTCTAGGGGTTCCTTAACCCCTTGTCAAGGAGGTGGGGTACTGTCACAAGCTGCTGCACTGTGAACACAGGGTGAGGCAAACACCGGGCAGTCATACGCTGAACTCCTCCCCATCAGCTGTCCATCCTTGGTCTGTCCTGGATTGGCTCCTGTGGATATTTCATGCTAGTACAAAGGCTGCTCCAATGCCAGTGATAGTGTTTCATGTGTTTTCAGTTTTGGTGTTGTCTACTGTTATCCAGTCGGGTACTCAGTCCTCCTGTTAGCTTTGTTACCTGCCGTTTGTGTCACCCAGGCGGCACGGTCCACATATCTACTATCTGCCATTTGTGTCATCCAGGTGGCATGGTCTGCATATCCACGCTCTGCCTTTTCCATCATCCAGGCAGAAATACGGAGACAGCACTCAGTGTCCAGATTGCCCTGTTCTGCATCCAGGTGCTTGTGTCAACCCGGCAGCACAGGCCGCAATCCAGCATCTAAAGTATGCATTCCAGCGTACCAACGCTTGTGTCATCCCGGCTGCCCAAAGGCCGCATCTCATCTCACTGCCCTCGGGCCACGATGAGTCAAAGACTTACCAGTCCTCAAGACTGTTGCTTAGCCCAAAGGCTACATCAAATTCTTCAGCCTCGAGCCACAACTAGAGTCTACCAGCCATCAAGGCTGCACCACGGCCGCAGCTAGCCAAGTGTTCCAGCCCTCAGGGCTGTTGCTGGACTAATACTCTCTAAAATATACCTGAATCCTAACAGGAATATAGGTTGCTTAATTACTGACTCAGCGTCAGTGTGACCATGCAGGCACCGACTAATGACGTAACCGCAACTGTGCGGTTTATAAAGCTGGGGAGCTGTGGGTGGCTGCACTGATCGGCATGTGCTAGGTAAGTTTTAAGATGATTATGGTGTGCACAGGTGGACCATGTCTGTGCTTCATGTGTGATTTCAGCCCTATAGGCATTAATACTTACATTATGACCATATTGCTTAGTACCATGTAGTCGGCTTAATCGGTTCACAGAACCCAGGTTGCTAAGTTACGGAGACACTTCCAAAAGAAGCCTGGTGTGCGCTGAACAGTGACATCATCGCATCTGTGCGGTCAGCATGTTGTGGGATGTGGGTGATTGCCCTGAGTAGCGCGGACCAGGTGAGTTTTATATCATTATAGGGTAGGGTATTTAAGGTTCACTTCTATGTTTTCACACTGTATATCCCTGAAAACAGGGGTTAGGTCCCCGAAATGTCAGCAATAAAGGACTTTTATTCTTGAATTGAACAAGCCTGCAGACTGCCGCCTATTTGTTGTTCCCTGAATTGGATGTTTCACACACCCCAGGAGGGCACCGCAGCAGTATTCTGGTTGGATTATTTACGAGTGCCAGGCTTCGTGCTGTTCTCTGTCTGGAATTTATCCTAATCCACATTCAGGAGTCTCTTCCCAGCCAGGGCACTGTGCAAGTATACTCTTTATACATTTTTTCACATTCAGTGAAATTCTGCATTTGAGACGTACATTTTTTCTGCAGTGATCATATCACTTTGTTGGTCTATATCAGAACACGTGTTGGTTTTAAAACTACTTAAGGCTACATTTTGTAGTATTATACAAGTGGGCTGCTTGATACATTTCTATTGTGTACAATACTTCTAATTGAAAATGGAAACTGATCCAGCATATGATGTAGTACAATTAGATGGGGGGGAAATGTTCAGTTTTTCTGATGCTGAAGCAATTCTTTACAAACAGCAGTTAGATGATGAAGACATTAAGGCCACTCCAGATTCCTTGTTTAAGCAGTGGTTAAAATGAAAAACAATGGGAGTGTGATTTCCTCTATCATGGAATAGCTCTCTTGGACTACTACAAAAGTAAACACTTACCTGTGGCTTCTGAATAAGGAACATGATGACCATAGGCACCTTCTGCAGGGAATGGATGGCAATCCTGAATAAATGTTCAATGGATTTGCTATTACTCATTATTGAGGAATCCACAAAAGAATTGAATCTGACTAAAACCAATATTACAGATTTTGAACAACTACATAAAAAAATATTTCTAGCAGGATGGCAACAACAAATGGTTGGATAAACTGTCTGTACAGATGGATCAGTACAAAAAGGATCTGATAGCATTTAAAAAAGAAACATTATGCAAAGTCAATCAAGATTATGAGCAAAGAATAATGTATTCTTGATTAAATAATACCAACCAGAAAAGTGAGGGATATATACGACCTAAATACTATAAGGGGCTTACCAAACAAGATGGCATAGAAGGCTCCAGTACATCTCTAAGCGAAGCAGAATCCCAGCCATCTGCATCTACTGAAAGATCGGTCCCTTTAGGTCTGCAAACCAGGTCCACTCTGTACACCCCGCCAATAGGTAAAACCAGAGGTTATCACAAAAAAAGTCTCGCCAGTAAATTACCTAGTGTTTAATTTATCCTCTACACCACTTGCTCAAATGGAAATATCTTTATTATCTAAAAAGACTGACCTTTGTGCCGACCACAATGGCTGACCCTTTTCAATAGAAGATTAACTCTTCTAAATTAAATCGGGCCCTTAGGATCAAAGAACATTTTGATAAATCCACTACCACTCTGAACTGTACAGAACACGGACATTCCCCCTCAATTGAAGAAATTATTTCCTCGATCTTAATTTGACCCAACCACGCAAAATGCCTCCAAAAAGACGTATACCAGATTGTCAGAAAATGACGGCTTGAAACAACAAAGACAGGAACAACATCATCACATTCTGATGAAAATCAGAAACAGCGGCATTAACGTCTTTGTCTAAAAGAACTGACATCATAATCCGAACTGCGGATAAGGGAGTAGCAGTGGTGGTCCAAGACGTAGTTTCATACTGTAATGAATGCCTGAGGCAATTACAAGATACCTCCACTTATGAAGCTCTGCAAAGGGACCCCACAGTTTTGTACAAAAAGGAGTTGGATGATATTCTGAAACAAGCAGCAAATGATGGATGGAACTCCTCAGAACTGCAGACAGCTTTAACAGTGGAATTCCTGATTGTACCTAAAGTGCATAAATGGTTAGAGGACTCTCCTGACTGACCTATTATATCGGCCAGGGGGTCCCTTTTCCAACCTATTGCAGTGTACTTAGATGCTCTGTTAAACCCTTGGGTCCAGCAAATTGCTTCCTACTTGAAGGATACCACAGCTTTACTATTATGCTTAGAATCTTTAGATATAGGACAGGAGGAGGTCACCATGTACAGTGCCAATGTCTCCAGCCTATATACTTGTATACCACACCATCTAAGTGTGGAAGCAGTCAGATTGTTAATAGTTGGTAATCCTTTGTATGTCGGCCCGCTGGTTTACTATTCTCTGAAATTGTTGATGTTGGTGCATACTAGAAATTATTTCATTCATGTTGACAAATACTATTTGCAGATATCTGGTTGCGTGATGGGGTCCTCAGTGGCCCCATCTTATGCAAATTCTTTTATGTATCAGGTAGAACAGCAGATATTCTATAGAGGTGGCACACTCAGGTCAGAGTTAGCCCTTTAGTTAAGGTATATAGATGACCTATTAATATTCTGGAAAAGGGACAAAAAGTCACTGAACGTCAATATTAGAACAAAACATTTCAGATAGTGTAATAAAATTGACACACTGAACAAGATTAGTAATACTACAATAGAATATCTCAATGCAAGGATCACATTAACTTATGGAAAATGATCTACCACTTTATTCTCTAAGCCCACTGACAGAAATACCTTACTCCAACATGACAGCTTCCACCCCCTCCCCCAGTGTTTACCCTACTCTCAGTTTCTGAGGGCACGACTGATAACTTCAGACCCTAATCAGATAGAGGATTCTCTCAATGACATGCTCAAAACATTTGTGGAGAGGGGTTACAAGAGGAAAGATTTGGAACATTTAAAAAATAAGGTTTTAAAAATCGCTCTTACATTACAGTCGGGTACACACAGTCGTGATATAATGTATCGTTCACGCATTGTTTACCTTGGGTTAATAGGTTCAGTGGTGGCCAATAATAACATCAGACCATGAGCTGCCTTCATTATCTCATACTAGATTACTACCCAGTTACACTAGAGGTAAAAACCTGAGAGATCATCTAGTAAAACTTGACATCACAAGCCTGGATAAAAAACAACCTACATAAAAAAATGTGGATGTTACAAATGTTTAGGCTGTCTAACAAGCCATTTATCAACGGTAGGTAGCATTTTTTGTCACCCCCAGATGGGTAAAAGATCCAACATTAAGTTTACAGTTACCTGTATGACCACACATGTTATATATACATGCTCACATGCCCATGTGGACTAGCTTATATAGGCAAGACCCAAAAGGCAGTTCAAGGAACATATGGCGCTACACCGAAGTGCCATACGTCAAGCCTTGGAATCAGGAGTCAGTGATCAACCAGTGGCCAGACACTGTGCACATGCCAAACACAATGTGGCTGCGATACGTTCCATCATAATAGATCATGTACCTATAAGTATGAGAGGAGGCAACACAGCAAAAATACTGCTGAAAAAAGAAAGTAGGTGGATCCATATGTTGAATACATTAGCACTTAGAGGGCTGAATAAAACATTGGGTTTACAATGTTTCATATAACTATCGGATATTATGTTATGTATGCTTAACGGTCTCTTTCAAGGGTTAGGTCAGTGTTCATAAAGTTGCCTTTCCTATCACGTAGATCAGAGTCCCATCACAGGATCCAGGAATTAATATTAAACAGATGTACGGACTTCAAGTATTGGCTGAAGAGGAAGCTAGCATATAGGGCTGACCATGCCGTAGGGACAGGTGGTGGTTCCACCCGAGTCCCTCACATTAAAAGCATTATAAGAGATGGCTAAGGGGTGTGTTGAGGAAGAGGAGGTAGTTGTATTGTCCAATATGGACATGGACATGCCCAACTTTGCAGCTCCACATGGTAGAGAAGGTAATTGTTTGATTTTAAACACCCAGCACAAACAAAACCAAACATTTATAAAAAACAATACCAAAGTTGATTTTTGAAATTTTGATTCTTTACAGAACCAGAGGAGGAACAGCCTACTCCTGAGGTGAGGGCTGGGCCCAGCAGATATGGAGGCTCTGCAGGGGATGACCCAATTTCTCCATCTGGGGACCCTGTGGAGCCCACTCCTGGGGCACCACCCACCCAGGCCTTGTCCATCCTCACCGAGTTGGTCGACCAGATTCAGGAGAATACATCTGTTCTCCTGAGGATGGAGGTTACTCTGGTGAGGATGGATGCCACTCTGCTGAGGGTGGCGGAGGTCCTGGAGACATCTGCTGCAGCCCAGATTCAGTTGGCTGATGTCCAGGAGCAGGCAAACAGAATTGCCATGTTAAAGTGACCCTCTCTTTTGGAAATTCCAGCAAGGACCACCACCTCTGGCAGCCCATCAGCCAACCCCCAAACTAGGGTTGGCCCTATATCTAGGCCAGAGCCAATACCATCAAGCTCTGGCCAGGCCAGTCGGCGTGTTACATGCCAGTCAACTGTTGCTGTGCTGAATCTTCAGCCGAGGCATAAAAAACGTTGCAAATAGCCCTGCCTATCTCGACCTTCAGCCATTCATGTGCAGTCCCCATATTTCTTGTAACCCATACCTCCATCTCCTTTCTCGGGATTTTAAAATGTTTATTCATTTAAAGTTATTGTTTTCATTTTGTTTGCAAACAAATGTTTCTAGCCATGAATTTAAATTGCTCAAAATTATGTTACAAAAGCACAAATAAAATACATTGGAAATAAAAAATATGAAGTTTTGTAAACTTTCATTTATTATATAATTGACAAATATAGAGGGTTAATAAACACAGTAAAAAGACATTTGATTATTAAAAACAGCTGGTGTCAATAAAATGCAAAAGTAACATACCTATGTATATACAGTATAAACACGTTTGCTAAGGCATCAATAGAAAATTGGATAATTAATAAAATGAGCAGATGCAAACGCACCGGAATAATTGGCCAGCCAATTATCCCTGTTATTAGCAACAACTTAGACGATTATTAGGTGCTTGCATTGTTTGGTTACAAATAGAAACATCACTCCTAACATCAGTTACATTAGATAGTATCAACTACAATAGAGAATACCGCTGGCTGTCCGGTTCTGATTCCCGACCACAAGGATTTACGAATCGACCACATCAATCTTGGAGACAAAAACAGCAGAGGAGAGAAACTTATAAGTCTAATAGCGATAGTGACTTCGCCTTTAATGATTCCGATGACCAAGATCAGTTGAAGTCTGGCCCTTTAGGCAGAGTTACTAGGTCAAAAGTCAGTCCTGGACCAAGCCTATGCCACGGGGGGGGGGGGGGGGAGAACAAGAGAAGGCATGATGAAGCCTCTGGTAAACAAGAAAAATAATTAATATTCAATCTATCCTCCGGAATCCTTACCCATGAAGAGGAATCAGTTCTAAACAAAGGACTTTCCTTTATTCCATCAAACACTCATATAGATTTCAAGTGGAAGATTAATCGTTCTTTACGCATTACATAATTTTTCCAGAATCAACCTCCATCTTCTCCGGATCCATTCTTGGACTATTATAAAAAATATGTGAAATCATCGTTTGATCCAACATCTACAAACGCTTCTTTAAAAACTTTTTCGTGACTTTTGGATGAATCTATTACAAAGTTGAATAATGTACCCAGAAAAATTTATCATAACTTAAAACAAAGAACAAATACAGGCTTTAAAAGAAATATCCAGTTATTGTGATCCATCCAGCTGACAAGGGTGGTGGCATTGCAGTTATGGACACCAACAAGTTTATGGAAGAGATTGATCATCAACTATCAGACGTCGGCACTTACTGTAAATTACCATATAAGCCCACTGAAGGTTATCCAAAAGAATTGGAAACAATTCTTAAAAAAACTGCCTGTGAAAAAGGATTAATAAATAAAAAACTGATGGAGACATTGTACCAATGACATCCTATAGTGCCTATCATAACTATATAAAGATGCCAACAATCCACCCAGAAGACCAATCATTTCAGCAAGAGGGTCTCTTATGCAACCTGTTTCACAGTTTTGGGATTTTCTTTTACAGCCTATCATGCAACAGGTTACTTTTCTTGAGGACAATACGCAATTTTTGTTAAAATTAAAGGCCATTCAACATATTTCTCCAGGATCTATACATACTTTACATACTTTGGATGTAAAGAACTTATATACTGTTATACCGCATGCAGCAGGATTACTGGCAATGAAACAGTTCTTGGTCCATAATAAATTCAGTTCCTTGGATATAGATTTATTTTTGTGCTTATTGGAGATGACTTTGACCCACAATTATTTTTTACACAATGGCAAGTTCTTCTTACAGAGCACTGGGTGTGCGATGGGGTCCAATGTGGCCCCATCGTTCGCTAATGTGTATATGTTTGAAAGGGAACATTAATTTTTTTTCAGAGATTGTGGGATTTTAGACAAGATCTTCATGTATACTCAATACATAGATGATATACAGGATTTCTCATATTGTCAGGGTCTGAGCAAGATTTAATACAGTTAATTAGCAACATCAATTCAATGTATTGTCCTATTAAGCTCACCTGTCAATATAGCTGTTCTGAAATAAAATTACTTGGATGTTATGGTCAAATTGATCAGTACGAGTATTTACAATAAACAAACTGACCGCAACACTTTTTTACATCATAGTAGTTGCCATCCTCCGGCTTTAAAGAAATCCTTGCCCAGATCTCAAATGTTGCGAGCAGCAAGAATAACAAGTGACCCTGGCAAGTTGGAACAAGCCCTTGATCAAATGATAGACAGATTCAATGAAAGAGGATATTCAGAACCATCATTGAGATACACAAAGCAAGATATAATGAAAATTCCTCGACACCAACTTCTGCTTGGGATGGATCGTTCTGCAATTAACACTCAAAAAATCCCCTTTGTCACTGAATTTACTTTAGGTAGCCCTGTGCTACCACAAGCTTCTAGGGCATTGTGGCCCATTGTATCAGGTGATGAGGATCTGCAGATTTTTAAGAACAAAACAATTATGCCTGCCTACACCAGAGGAAAAAAATTGAAAGATCTCCTCATGAAAACTAACATCAGATCCCAACCTACGGGACCATTGCCATATGTCCAAAAGAAAAGACCTGGCTGCTATAAGTGTATGCCATGCACAACTTGCATTATATGGAATTTGGTTATTATTTTAAGCACCCTCATACCGGAAAAAAGATCAGATACGGCATGTACTGACTTGCACGTCGCAATTTGTAGTTTATATCATATGCCCTTGCGGCTTCTACTATGTAGGCCAAACTATTCGATTTCATGAGCGCATGGCCCTCCACCAATCAGAGCAGCTTTAAGTGGTAAGGAGATGGAGCAGCCAGTGGCTCGTCACTTTAAACAAGCACAACATCTTTTATCAAGTTTAAAATACAAGATCGTGGACCATATCCCGATATTTGTGGAGGAGACCGTGCAAAAAAATTGAGTCAGTGTGAAGCAAGGTGGATCTATACACTGGACACTATAGCACCAAAGGCTCAATGAGAAGAACACATGGAATGTTTTCTTATGAGACTGTTTTTTTCCTAATTTTTTTTTATATAAATCGTGTATATATATATATATATATATATATATATATATATATACACACACACACACATACACACACACACATAGTATATATTTTTTTCTCAAATTCTTTCCCATTTCTTCTTTTCTTTTTTCTGCTATATACAATGATTGTACAGTATAATATTGCAACGGTGTAATATCACTATTCACATATATAGTGCATTTAGGATTAGCATTGTGTAGTGTACATTTCCCATTGAGAAAATCTTAGAGTCACACAATTGATATTTGTAGATTTTTAGATACATTTGCTTATAATCCTTGTTGATATATGTTTTATAGTGTTCCTTCTAGCTCCGGCGGGAGGCAGGGCACCGGAGCTAGAGAGGGCATGCCTGCGCGCGCGCGTCCGAGAAGGGGGCGTGATCATTGGGGAAAGGGGGCATGTCTATAAGACGCGTCCCCTTTTCGTCACTCTTGGGGGCGTGCCCGGCACTTATGGACACGCCGGGCAGCCCCCAAGCCCTGCAGACAGGGAGAATAGATGCCAGGCGCATGTGCCCGGCGTCTATTCTCCGGCGGTGACTGGGTCACCGCATGTTTCTCCACCCGCGGGACACTGCATCCCGCGGGTGAGAACGGCTCCCCTAGGCTGTGAGGGCAGGGCGCTTTTTGCCCTCCTCCTTCAGGGCAGGGTGCTTTTTGCCCTCCAGAAGGAGGGCAGGGTGCCGCGCCCCGCTAAAACAGCCTAGCGGGAACGCTATTTTACATTATGCCATTTTGGTAGTTCTCGTTTGGCACATTGTAAAAATTTTTTTGTTTTCTCTCTACACATACACATGATATAACACCATTCATATACACATGTTATAACACAATTCACATACACATGTTATAACACCATTCATATACACATGTTATAACACCATTCATATACACATGATATAACACCATTCATATACACATGTTCTAACACAATTCACATACACATGTTGTATATTTATGCATTTAGATGCCCAATAACGTGGACTCTTAATTTATTATGTTTTCTTTATTCAATATGCACTTTATATCACTACATGTTACATTCATTTTTCATAGCACTGCGCTCCCCCGCTCTGTGGTTTGCTGGGCAGCTGGGGTTGCTAGGCGACACACTGGCATTTCCCTGCTTAAGCGCTCCGTGGCCTTGCAGCATCTAGACAGTTTGTGTTCACATGTATGTCACTTCTTTATAAGGTAAGCACACGTTATACAATTCTCATTTGCCATGTTATAGTCCTGATGAAAAGGTCCAATGACCTTGAAACATCAACCCCGTGTTTTTGATGTATTTGCACACTTGAATACAAGTTTTTTGGATATTAATTAACCCCAGGAGTGCCGCCTCTTTTCCTTAAGCATGTGGGACTTCTATACTTTGCTATAGGAATCTGCCATATGTTTACATGTAGGAGGGCACCTTATCTTTACTCCATTTTCCTGAGTGCCGATCAATATATAATATATATATATATATTTTCAGTCTCACTTTCCACTTTGTATGCCCGCTATATCTATATGGATTATGGAATCAACTCGAAATCACTTGTGACGCGGATATGTTATGTCACCAAGATGGCCACCATGGATGGCGCGGATTGCCAAATATGTCACAATTTCAGATGCACCATTAATTGAGGGTATATAAAGAGGCACTCCATAACCTTGCCAACACCCCTGAGGAAGTCCAGTGGGACAAAACGCATTGGTACTGGTTCTCCTTAACCCCTTAAGTGGACTTATCTGCCATACCATTTAAAAGATAAGCATTAACTTTTTTAACTTCGATTTTTACTCTGTTTTATATGTTGGTCTAAATTAAAACCAAATTCCTTTCGGAGACTCTCTCCATTTTTGGTCTGAGGTCCACCACATGGTGATGTATGGAGATGGATTGTTTGTGACCTGTAACACATAGGAGTGACACCGTTATATGCATTGCTTTATGCACTATCTGCCCTATTTTTTGGTTACTACAGGAAGAGTACCCCTGAGAATACCCTTGAAGTGTTGCCATTGGAACATCACTTGGACATCAGATAAGCTTATATTTAAATTTGGTAAGCACATTATTTACTTTGAGCACAAGTTCAAACTATTTTAATCTACTACACTATTAGGCGCACATTTTCATTATTATTTTTCAGTATATATATATATACACACACACATATATATATATATATATATATATATATATATATACACATACATACATACACACACACACACATATATATATATATATATATATATATATATATATATATATATACACATACACAAAATATATATATATTAGGGGTGTGCACCGGCCACTTTTCGTGTTTTGTGTTTTGGTTTTGGATCTGGATCTTTCTTCGTGTTTTGGATCTGGATTGGTTTTGCCAAAACCACCCTTCCGTGTTTTGTGTTCTGGGTTTTGTGTTTTGGATCTGTATTTTTTTGAAAAAAAGCATAAAAACAGCTAAAATCACAGAATTTGTAGGTTTTTCTGCTCCTATGCTATTATTAACCTCAATAACCTTAATTTCCACTCATTTCCAGTCTATTCTGAATACCCCACACCTCACAATAGTGTTTTTATGTCCAAAAGGTTGCACCGAGGTAGCTGGATGACTATGCTAAGCGACACGAGTGGGCGGCACAAACACGTGACCCATCTAGGCGTGAAACTGCAGTGGCAGACAGGATGGCATTGAAAAACTAGGCCCCAAACTGTACATAATGCAAAGAAAAAAAAGAGGTGCAAGATGGAATTGTCCTTGGGCCCTCCCACCCAAAACAAGCTGGCAATTTATCTGTCCCTGCACAAACTGGCTCTACGGAGGCAAGATGTCATCCTCATCCTCCTCATCCACCGATTCCTCACCCTCTTCAGTGTGTACATCCTCATCCTCACAGAGTATTAATTCATCCCTGCTGGAACCACAGGTCCCTCTGTACGTTCTGGAGGCTGGTCTCCCTGGAAGAGTTGATAATTCATTTTATGAACATCATCTTCTCCACATTTTGTGGAAGCAACCTTCTACGCCTTTCGCTGACAAGGTTCCCGGCTGCACTAAACACTCTTTCGGAGTACACACTGGAGGGGGGGCAACTCAGGTAAAATAGAGCCAGTTTGTACAGGGACCTCCAAATTGCTTCTTTTTCCTGCCAGTACAGGTACGGACTGTCTGACATGCCTACTTGGATGCTGTCACCGATGTAATCCTTTAACAGACAGACGCACGCTTGTCGCTGCTGCTTTGAGGATTCAAGTGCGGCTACAGCCCACACAATTCACAAAGACAGAAAAAAAAAAAGAATATTTTTATTGTTTGTGGAGCACACTTTGAGGGTTACACCACCCTTTAACAGACAGACGCACGCTTGTCGCTGCTGCTTTGAGGATGCAAGTGCGGCTACAGCCCACACAATTCACAAAGACAGAAAAAAGAAGAAGAATATTTTTATTGTTTGTGTAGCACACTTTGAGGGTGTCACCACCCTTTAACAGACAGACGCACGCTTGTCTCTGCTGCTTTAAGGATGCAGGTGCGGCTACAGCCCACACATTTCACAAAGACCGAAAAAAAAGAACAATATTTTAATTGTTTGTGTAGCACACTGTGAGGGTGTCACCACCCTTTAACAGACAGACGCACGCTTGTCGCTGCTGCTTTGAGGATGCAGGTGGAATCTAGACGGGATTTGGAACCGAGGACACACTACCTCCATCAATTGTCTAAATCCCACTGCACTAATGTCGGATACCGGACGCACGTCTAACACCAACATAGCAGTCAAGGCCTCAGTTATACGTTTTGCTTCAGGATGACTGCTGTCGTACTTCATCCTCATCGCTAGGGACTGTTGGAGGGTCAATTGTTTAGTAAAAGTAGTGATGTTCCTACTTCCTCTCTGGGATGATGAACAACTCCCAGCAGCAGCAACAGCACTAGGAGGAAGTGGTTCTTGATCTTTCCCTATTTTATTTTTATCGGAGAAAGTTTGGTCCTCCATTTATGTTATATTGATATATATACGTGCGGCTAAAGCGCACACAAACACAGAAATTTTTTTTTTATTTTTGCTGGAGAGTAGTGCACTTTGTGGGTTACACCACCCTTTAAGAAATGAGCCAGCCGGCTCTTTACTTATGGGACACAGGCGCACGCTTGGCGCTGCTCCTTTGTTGATGCACGTGCAGCCACAGTGCACACAAGTCACAAACACAGAAAATATATATTTTTTTGGTTTGGAGTGTACTTTGGGGGTTACAGAACCCTTTAATGGTCAAGCCAGCCGGCCCTTTACTTATGACACAGGCGCACGCTTGGCACTACTTTGTTGATGCACGTGCGGCTACTGCGCACACAATTCACAAACACAGAAAATATATTATTTTTTTAGCACTTGGGGGGAGCACCCCTGATGGACAGAGCACCCCCTGGACAACACTACAGCACCCCTTTAGGACTGGGACACTGCACAGGACTTTGGAGTGGACACAGCCCCTATGGAGAACTGACTGCACAACACAGTCCAGCCAGCCCCTATGGACTTTGAAGTAGTGGACACAGCCCCTATTAACAACAGCAGCACAGCACAACACAGCCAGCCCCTATGGACTTTGAAGTAGTGGACAACAGCAGCACTACACTACACTACACAGCCCTAACTCCCACCCTCCCTCTTCACTGTCCACAGCCGAGTGAGAAAATGGCGCCGACGCGGGTACCTTATATAGGATCCAAAACCCGCGAGACTCGGAAGGCGGGATGATGACGTTTTGCCTCGATTTCAGATCCGAGTCAGGCGGGAAAAGTCGAGCCTGATTCGGATCGGACTCGGATCGGGGGTCTCGGGGGGTTCGGATTTCAGAAATCCGAACCCGCTCACCCCTAATATATATATATATATATATATATATATACATATATATATATATATACATACATACATATACACACACACATACATACACATACATATACACAATGGTTGGTGGAGGGTTACACCTAATTATGTTGACAGGTGATTTATAGAGTTAAAGAGATGTAACTCTGTACACTTTGTTTGTATCCTGACAAAAAAATTAAAGTACACAAGTTCTGAAATGTTAAAATCTAGTGGGGTCTGACAGATTTATTTCAAGTCAGATTCCGCTCCCCTGGTGGGAATGGTAAACAAGGAGGGCACCAGCCTGATTACCAAGGGAGCAGAGGTGTGCCCTCAGCTGTTCACCAGCCTTAATATTGCAGCAAGGCACCCAGCCCAATAAATTATAGGCTTTCTACCAAGGATTTTTTCATTGGATCGTCTCATACTGATTATGGTATGTTTTAATTTTCTACATCATTTAAATAATGACATTGCAAGGAATGGATAACTTGGAAGATTTGGCTTTATTTGTGTAGCTATTATTGGGAGACCCCTTTAGTTTCTCAGACCAACAAGCTGACGGTATCTTGTTTAAAGACATATTGCAAGACAAGGAGATTACCAGCAATGAAGAAATATTCAGAGAATGGTTTAAAATTAAACGTAGAGAATCGGACTATCTATATCATGCGATCACACTATCTGACTACTACAGAAGCAAAAAAAATACCAAGAAAATTTTGAGAAGAACATACCAACTATCGGCAGCCACAATGTGTCTGTTTGCAAAAAATGGATCGCTATCCTGAATAAGTGCTCACTTAATCTTATACTTTTGCCATCGAAGAAAGCACTGGGGAGCGTAATGCAATGAAAGATCAACTGGCTAATTTTGAAACCAACCACAAGGAGACCTTATTAAGTGATCCAACTACAATTTGCTTGAAATGTTTAACAAACGAGTGGATCAATATACGAATGACCTTATAAAATGTAAGAAAAATAAAATGTCCAAAGTAGATCAGGACTATGACAGACAAGTCTATGGTTGGCTCACAGGTCAGAGGGAGGATCATAGACAGCAATATCCAAGAAAATATCATAGATACATGGAGCATTCAGGCACATCAGCAGAATCAACTAACAATAGAGACTCTGACACAGAGTACTCCAAAATCATGTGGTGTCCCTTTAGGAGTATCTATCAGAAGAACACATATAAACAAAAGAGGAAATTCACATGCCGGTCAGGGCAAAACAAAAGGCTGAGGATCAACAAACAAACCTCCTTTGCAGAACAAGGCTTCATTTTTAACCTTTCCAACAGAGTTTTGACAGATACAGACTCTCATCCTCAATTTGGGTTTATCATTCATTGCAATTACCAAGTTTGACCCATTTCTCTGGCAAATGGAAAATTTCAAACTAAACAGAAAATTATGTATCAAAGAACATTTGATGAGCAACCTCTGAAGAAGCAGCCCAATACAGGGCTAGAAATTCCTAATAAATTGCGAGCTCTTCAACCAGCTTCTGGATTCGAACCACAGACCAATAATCACTCACTTAAAAAATTCGCCAAACTACTAAAGGATTCAGTGTTGGAATCTACTACTGAATACTAACAGTTACATTATAACAAGAGATGTGCGGATTGGTTTTACTAGGATATGTTCGGATCTCAAAAACATTGGCTATCTGGTTGTCACGTGTTTTGGATAGTCAATAAGAGAAATCCCAACTAAGCCGAACTTGCGATAATTTGGCGATAACTGAATAAAACCGAACCTGCATGGGTCTAATCATAACCTGACCCATGAGGAAAGGATAGCCCTACAAAGCCTAAAAGGTGACACATTGATTGTCATATGTACGTCTGACAAAGGAGGTTCCATCATCATCCAAAACATTGAGGATTATAAATCGGAAATCTACAATCAACTTGCGGATCAGACTGTATATATAAAATTAAAAGATAACATGTTTAAAAGGGAAATTGATGAGTTATTCTGTCAAGCTTTAAATGATGGTCTATTGTCATCTGAAGTGAGAACAACATTAACGGTAATGTATCCTAAAACACCATTGTTGTATACAGTGTCGAAAGTACACAAAACCTTAAATAGACCACCTGGCAGACCAATTATATCTGCATGGGGTTCTTTCATTCGATTGCTGTAGATTGCTTTAGATCATTATTTGCAACCTGTAGTGCAAAATGAGAATTAATTTTTAAAGGATTCGACTAGACCGATAACTTTGCTAGATATGTGTTCTCCTTTACCCGATAATGTATGGTTATGCACCTTAGATGTTAAGAGCTTGTACACAAGTAAACTCATTACTAATAGATTAGATCAGATATTATATAAATATTAATTTGTTGATTTACTTGAGATGACGCTCACTTAGAATTACTTCTACTTTGAAGCGAACTACTTCTTACAAACCGCCAGATGTGCAATGGGTTTGGCAGTAGCCCCGTCTTTTGCGATTTGTTATATGTTTATGGAGAAAACATTTTTTTCTGATAATATTGCAATTAATGTATACATGTAGAAGAGATATATAGATGACCTATTAATATTATGGTCGGGTCTTAAACAGTCTCTGAAAAATGTATTTGAAAAAAACATCCCATCAAACTCACTTGGCAGATCCGTGCAGATAGCATTGACTTCTTGGATGTACATATTCATAGGAAAGGTAATTCCTTTGAAACGGCTATTTCTTCAAAACCCACTGATAGAAATAATTTATTACACCACAAACATTTTCACCCACGATGTTTAAAACAAGAATTACCATATTCAGAGTTCCTAAGAGTGTGCAGAATTAACGGGGAGCTGGCTGAACAACAGGGGAGCTGGCTGAAAAACAGCTTGAGGATATGGTTATTAAGTACCAACAGAGAGGCTATCCTAAGGAGGAATTATTTTTTAAACAAAAAGTTAAGGCTTTAGCTGTGCCTCGCACACAAATACTTTATACCTCAAGAAAGAATGATAATAAGCAAAGTAAAATTCCTTGGGTTAATCACGTTAACCCATACAGCACTCAGGTTACGAAACAAATTAACAAATATTGGCCAATTGTCACATCTGATACAGAATTGAAGTCATTTAACACTAATAAAATCATGCAAACATTCACTAGGGGCCGCAGTCTAAGATCTGATAGTAAAAGCAGATATAACGGACCCAAATAAAATAAAATCTAATCTCTTGCATCCAAAGAAGACAGGATGTATTTAATGTGCTGATTGCCTGGCATGTAGGTATACGATTAGTGGAGATATTTTCTGTCATCCTCAGATAGGAAAAAAGTATAAAATAAAGCACCACGTCACTTGTACTACTAAAAATATGTAATATATATGATCAGCTTCCCATGCAGCAAAAACTACATAGGTAAAACAGATAGTATGTTTAAAGAGAGATCAGCTTTACATAGAAGCACCGTCAAGGGGGCCATACAAAAGGGTCACAGGGACCAGCTCGTTGCCAAGCATGTTTTGGAGGCAGGGCATAATTTGGCAGCTTTAAGATATAAAATAATTGGCCATGTTCCTCCATTGCTGAGGGGAGGGGACCGGTCTCGACTATTATTGCAGCTTGAATCAAAGTGGATATTCAAGGTAAATACATTGGCGCCGGATGGCCTAAATGAACAGTTTTTTGTAATATTTGATGGTTTGTTTTTTTGCAGATAACGATTAGGATTAGACCGTCAGCCAATATATCTTCTTGGAAGATCGCTATGTATTTGAAACGGTCTATATATCTGTTTGCTAGAAATTAAATGTTTGTCAACTTATTTGCGCATTTAAGAGAAATAAAGTCTTACCACAGGTTGGTTCATTAGTAGAGTTGAACGATACTACTATTTTTGACTGATTAATGTATATAAATTCAAAAAGACATTGCTTAACAATAAGTCTCACAAGTATAGTATAATTTAATCAACACAATGTATATCAGATGGTGTTTACATCATAATTCGGAGAAAATGATTAGAGACAAAGGTCCGTACTCAATTAGAGGCGAAAAGTCGCAATCGGCGAAGAGTTTTTGGCGATCCGTGGATTTCGCCTGTGTCTGAAGTATCACTCTATTCTATTCCAAGATGGTTTTGACTAGGCGAAAACTCCAAAGGCAAAAATAGGCAAAAAAGTTTCCCCCCACCCAAAAGCAGGAGAAAAGTGCAAAATTCATATTTTGGGGTAAAAATGGGGGGGGGGGGGGGGACACTTGATTCAGAACCCTTTGGACACTCCCCCTAATGACTAATTAGGCAAAAAAATTTAATTATCTAAATGCACCCCAAGAGAGACGTCATTTTTGGGCCGAAAATATAAAAAAAGTGTTGGAAAATGGGGCTGAAGTACTGGGATGGTTATTTTGGGGTGCTCTATGGATGGGACAGGTGTTTTTAGGATTGCAGGAGGCTGCAGCAGGTGTTTTTTTACAAACCCCAAAATATACTAGTATCTATTTACATGTACCCCCAATATAACTACAGTACTTTTTCATAAAGACATTCCTTAATATAATTTTTCCACACTTACAGTATGTTACTATGCACATAAAAGCCCTTTGACTCAATATGATCCCTAATTACCTTTATTATGGCTAATAATACACCTATATTGTATTGATTCCCCGGGTGAGTTAGGCTTTATTGGGGGTACAGACTGATTTCCCCCCAAAAAACAACTTTTCACCAGTTCTGTTATTCACTGCATTCGCCTATTTTACAATTGAATAGGGTGAAAAGCGTGTGCACACATTGAGTAAGCAGGTGAAAGCTAAGCCTCAAAACACGCGAATGAAGCAAAAACTTTGCGCTTTTTGACGATCTCGGCTTTTTGCGGCTACTTGAATCCGCCTCTAAAATTGTATAGAAAGGTAGCTAAAACATGCTGTGTTTTCTACATTTCCTTGGATGTGCTATTGTATTTTGTACTTTTTGTATGCTTGGTGAAGGGTTACACCTAATTATGTAGTCAGGTGATTTCCTGCATGGCGGAATCCCTGACACTGAGCACCTGGATGAGAGCTATACAGTGTTGTAACTTTAGTTCTTTCATCAGGATACAAACATTTACAAAGTAAACAAGTTCTGAAATGTCGAATTCTATTGGTGTCTCTCAGAGATTTATGTCAAGTTGTCTAAATGCTGCCTACACACATCCTAATACAGATTACGCTCCCCTGGTGGGACCAGAAAACAATAAGGGCACCGATTCTGATTGCCAAGGGAGCAGAGGTGTGCCGGCTACCCAGCATTTATATATATTTCATTTTATTCATATGCTCTGTATAATTACTCATATATATGTTTTATATGTTTCTGGAGGTACTATGGAGGGTCATAGGTCAGGCACTAAAATATAAATTTTTCATCCCACATTCGGTAAAGGACAAATTGTTTACAAAGGACAGTCACTAGAGCACCAATTGCAATGGATGGGCTACAAACCGGAAGTGGTTGGCCACGGACTTACAGTTTTGGCAAGCAACTGGAATTTGGTTTCCCATCTCCCTTTGACATCCCAATGAGTGATCCACAAACATCTATGTACTCTGGAAGAGAATCTAAAGAGCTTCCCTGCACCAGTTACAGATCATTTAAAAGGAATTGAAAATGTCGGATGCGCACTTCCGGTCGCAATCACAACACTTCCGGTGATGTCAACAGGATCAGCCTAATATGCACGAGACTGCCAGGCATACAGACATCCTTGAAAAGAAGCTCCTAGAGCTTAAAACTTGTTGGAAGTACCTGTATGCAGCAGTAACTAGATGTTTGGAACCTAAACCTTGTGAGTGTCTAGCAGGGTCTTTTCTGGAGTTAACCCTGCTACTTACCCGGGAGACACTCACCTCCACTTACTGGTATGATAAAACATCTCTCATGCTGCCATAAAACTTTTTGCCATTTTGGGCTTCTTGACCAGATTTCATACCTTCTTGCTCCTCCTGAGAGCTAATTTATGTTATATTGTATGCATAGTATCAGTGCATTATTGGCACAAGAGCCTGTATATATTACTATGAACCAATTCCTTATTGTTGCTCACTGTTTGTGGTTCATTTTGAATTGTTTATTACTACTTGCCATACCAGTATTTATTTTATCTTTTCATCATAAAATAAAAGTTTTTATACTGCATTTATTGTTAACCTGCTAATATCTCAAACACATAGCTCTTAAGGGACACTGCCACACATGTTTTATTTTACTTCCTTGGAGGTAAGGGACACCCTGACAGAGCCCCTCAGCTGCTTTCGTAGGCATGAAGAGAAAACTCACAAACATACCCATCACTTAGAATCTTCTTCTGATGATGATACTGTATCTCCTCAACTGCCTTGAGAGCCCCCCTGGCTTTGTTTGAAGAGATCTTTGGGACAAGAGAGTAAAATTGAGCAGCAAGAGGAGAACGTGGATGAGCAGCAGGAAGGGGAAGAAATTCTAGACCCTGGGACTCCCCATAACCACTCTGCCAATCATTATGGACTCACAAGTAGTATTAACCCAGAAAGAAAATCTAAAAATCAACCTATAGAATAGAACCTTGACAGATACACAAATGAATGTCTTAAGTAGAGGGTTATCTTTCTCACCCTCCATTTCTTTTTATAGAATCAACTTGGTTAAAAAAAATAATAGGCTTTTTAGAAGAAAGCTACTTTTATAAAAATTTGTGAATTAAAAATAATAAATAAAATACTTTGCACATGACGAATGCACCTACAAGCACAGCAAGAACAGTCTCAATGAAACATACTACAACATTTGACACAAAGAACAATGTCAGGCCTTAGAAGAATTGATGAATCTCTTCAGTGGAACAACTTGTTCCACCACACACACCAGAAAAGCTTCTCACACAAAAACAAAAAAAATCTCTCCTAAAGTTAAAATTTTTATGGAACTTGTCTCAATGGATTTGGATACTATTATGCACTACCAACTGGAAACATCACTCCATTAATAATAATTGGTTGGCACATTAAGAACTAAAGCAATGGGATGATGTCATCTTCAAATCTAATAAGGGTGGTAATGTGGTGTTGTATCTGCAAAATTTCTATCTCGCTGAGGCCCCAAAGCAACCCACTATGCTATAAACAACTTATGGTTTAACCCCACTGCCAACTTTGCCTACTGTATGTCTACAAGAGGATGATCGATGATGCACATCAATAAGGAATTCTATCAAAACAGGAACATGAATACCTGCAGGTGGATCACCCCAAAAGCACAGATCTTCTACACGCTACCAATAGGTACATAAAGATCTGATAAAAAACACTGGTAGACTAATCATAATCGGGATACTGTAGGTTGCCTCTTAGAACAAACCAGTATCTTTGTGGATAAACATCACTTCCTAACCATACCCTCTTATCTACAGGATATGTCAGATATATTGAGAAAACTGCACAATGTCACCCTGGATGAAAATACTCAGTCACTGTGGATGAAGCAGCCCTTAAACCTAAAGCATAGACCACCAGGATGGCCTGAGAGCTGTCAATTTTCTTCATTCAGAAAGTATGGATGATTTTCATAGATTCTCATTTGAATTGCCATAATTCATCCTTCATAGTAATTACATTACCTTCGATGACAAATTCTATCTACAGACTCATGGAACAGCTATGGGTGGGGCTTGTGCACCCACATATGCCAATCTGTTCCTCTGGTGGTGGGAAAAAGAGCATGGAGTGTAATTTATGAAACAGTTATCTGCATCTGGACTAAACCTCTATTTCTTTTCATCCCTGCAGGTATGAAATTAATTTCTCATGTTGCACATTCCAACTTCTACTCTGTATTTCAATCTCATTCAGATCATATATGTTTTTAAATGTATGCAATTCATTTCTATCTAGCAAGTTACATTTCAATCTCATGAAAAAAAATCTGTGTTTGTAATTGAATGACTTGCTTGTACTACCTGTGTGTGGATGTTGTTCAGTAAATCATAGTTTATTGTAGAATACTGCTAGTGTTTACTCAAACACATTGCTAATTCTCTATTTTGATCACATGGTCATTTGTGATCAGATTTAACAGGTCTTAATCAGACTTACTATAATTTTAGATTCAGTTAAGGGGCAACCGGGTGTAAATTCACTAAGTGTTTAAATCATGAAACAGTTAAAAAACAGTTGAACAAACATTGAACGACATCTACAAATCAGATAAAAAAAACACCAACTGTTTTGCAAATGTACTGTCTGAACATGGCTACGAACAAGAGAGGCACAAACAAAACCTCTTAGAAAAATACCCCCAAGATTCGAGTTTGGTTGAGTTTGCAATCTCGGGTAAGTTTAGGCATTTTTATCAACAACTCGCACATTTACTAAAGGCAAACTTGGGTGAGAGGTCTCTCTTTTCACTAGTAAAACTCGGTGAGTTCTTGCAAACTCAAATCAACTCACCATCAGCCAAACTCGGAAGAACGTTTCATGAAAAAGATGCAACTCAGGAATTTACCAAGATTCGAGATTACAATCTTGGACGAAATTGTAGCAAACTCGCTTATAAATTGACGCTTCAAACACTCCACCTCCTGAGCTGTGTGATTTGTGTATGTTTCTGCATTGATTCAGTAATGTTATGGTTAATGCTTATAAAAAATAAATAAAATGCGTGTTCAGGCAAAGTAAGTTTAAACTCGTAGCAGATTGCAAATGCTCATGCAAATTCACTTGTGTTTAAAATGAGTTTGCATGTGTTTTCAATAACAATAATTAGCACACTCACAGGAAACCTATAAATGGCCAGAATTCCCATGCATTCTGTTGAGAGAGCAATAGTGGCTGAATTTGCCAGTGCTGCTGCATTTAGTGTTTTGGCTAGGATACCAGAGGCTCTACCACCAGGCTTAGAAGGGCACAGGAGCAAGAAACTGAGCAGGCTCAAGAGGTTATGCAGGTACCACAGAGGCTGCGCAGGCCACAATTTTTTAGGGGGCATTTGAACACATTGGTCGATGGCGAGGGCATAAAGATGTTCAGGCTCAATCGTTCCAACATTTTCTATCTGTATGACCTTGTAAAACTGGTCATAGACCCTGAGAGACAGGACGCTCATGCTCGGTCTCATGAATGCATAAGCTTTTGAGTGTGTTGCACTTTTTTGCTACTGGAAACTCCTAGTCTGTCACCAGTAGAGTAGTAGGAATATCCCAGTCCACCTTTTCATGTTCTCTTACACAGGTGATGGCTGCATTTCTGCCTCTGCTCCAAGACACATGTGCTATTATAAATTAATGTATGCCTTTAAGATGATTTGCTGTTTTTCCTCTCATAAGAAGAATTCAGATATTTTCTCTGCCTAATATTGGCTTGCAGGAAATGCTAAGCTTACAAGATGAAAAAGTAGTATATTATTATGATCAAAACCGCTACAGCTGTAGAAAAACAAGAAGATACAGACAAGTCAAAAATCACCCTCGCAACAAGCACAAGCTACCATGCCATATATGTCAAACTGTTTTTTTTTTACTAAAATGTATGCCCTTATGGCAAGAATTGATTGGATGTTACCATGCTTCAGGATATATGTTTATTTGGTTGCTTGAAAAATGTACACCTTCAATCTTAAGGTATTAATAAAGAGGACCAGGAAGTTGCTAGGCACTTCTTGAGAGCTGATTTGAACTCTACTAGTTGTTGAGTCCATTTCTCTCATCAGCCAGCCAGAAGGGGTCTCTAAGGCAGAATTTCCAAAGATTGGCAACTGAACCTACCCTAGCATCTGGGGGCTCCATCATCTGGGATCCGGCTCCTCCATGGGCACTGATCAGACACCACTCTGAATCTTGGGAACAGCAGAACCCAACCGGGGTGAGTTTTCAGTGAAGGCATCATTATGCTACTGTCAGCTCTCTTTTCTGCTCTTCCTAAGTAGTAAGGCGTGGGATCAGTGGGTGTGAGGTAATGGATTTCTTGAACCCTAGCAAATTCTGCATTTCTATAGAGTATAAGTTGTTGTCAGTAGTGTATGTATGATGAGAGGTGTGTGCCTGTACATGTACAGAACTGAGATATATATAAATTAAAGTCTTTAAAAAAGTACAGTCAAAGACTGCAGTTCCCATCTGCTACTAAAGGCTTGTCCTGTCTTTTGGAACCTGCGACCCCTGGGCTGACTATTCATTGACTTCATAGCTCTCAGTTTTTGCTTGAAGTCACACGGAGTGCCTTACTCACGAGGGAAGTGGGTAAGCACGAGAGAACCATGCCCCTTGCATGTTTAGATGTGCCTGCAGTTCTTGGTGTGTGACCCCTAGGGGCTCCCCAAGTCAGGTGTTTGTTTGTCTGTCTATTTGTATATGCTGCTAGCACACTTCCACGCCGTGCAATCAGACAGTAGACACAGTCCAGATAGTCTGCATAGCATGAGAGACCATCTTAATAAAACTAATTTGCTTATTGGGATTGTGGGAGATTCTCAGCTACACACCACCATGTAATTAGGACCCAGCCACACCCACACAATACTCTAAGCATCAAAGGAGAATCTGGCCATGATAGATATTTCTGAGGCTACAGTCAGTGTGTGTAACAGTACTTGCAGTAACTGTAGTGTTGTACTGTTTGTGGGAACTGAGGACAGGAATTTGGGTATAAAAAAAAAAAAGTGTTTTACATGACCCAAACAGCCACACTCAAGTTGAAGTGTAAGGACTGTACAGGGGTCCTATTATTACAGAACAGTAGGACATCCTTACACCCAAAACTGACTGGAGTGTTAGCCAAAGATACCCCAGTAGGGCTATACTGTGAAGACAGTTTCACAAGGGCTAGAGTAGATGTCTATCATAATTGGCACACACGTGACTGACACAGTGTATTTACAGGGGAGGGTGGGTGAAGACTGGAAGCAGTTAATATCCACACTGCCCAGAAATATAGGAGGCAAACAAGGGCCAGTGGTCTGCCCTAACATATACATAAAAGACCCTCAAAGGCCACATGTTACCATGCTTTGGCAGCTGCTTTGCCAAATACAGAGAGCATCAAGGGTGCTGCACAACACAGACGCCTTTTAGATTACATTGTAAAATTTGCAAAGGAATGCTGGTGTTACAGACCACTAGGTGGTGCCCGCTTCCGGAAATTATCAACGGTACTTCCTAAAATACCCCCACAGGAATCTTCATTGAAAAAACAGATTGTAAGCTTGAGAAAGCATTTATCATAATAGTGGGAACACATACTAGGAATCTGTTATACTTACAGACACTTCAGGTCCAAGATTGGCAGCAAATTTGTGGGAAGATTTCTAGGAATGTTTGTTCAGAATCTGCACCTTTAGTCTGTCCCAGGGTAAGAATACCAGATCCAAGCAGAGAGTTTGATGCAAGAATTTCCCAAATTTTAAAGAGGGACTCCAGTAGAGTAAATTAATTAAGGAGCCTCTCTCTAGTATCGACTAGGAGCTGGTAACCCAAGCTGTAACACAGTTTAGGGGGCTCAAGAAAGTAAAGGTATGGCAGAATTAGAACCACAAAGTCCTGTGGAACTAGTCAGAGATAAGGAAGGAAGAAGTGCACTTAAAGATATACAGAGGATACTCCAGAGAGCTGGGATGCCCAAGCATGGACCTTTAGATATAATAAGGTGGGAAACTTATGCAAGAGAGCAAAACACTTGGATCAAGCATAAGGGATATGGACATCAGGTGAACTCATGGACAAAGGTAGCTAAACAGGTTCAGAAAGGTAAGGAGGCATTAAGTGAAGAAGCAGGATAATTTTTAGAGGATTGTGGACCTTATCCACCTTCTGCACCATTACCTCCAGTAGGATCATACATACATCCTGCACCCACAGTGCCTCCTATCAAGTTCAGCAGGAGGGAGGGACAATGGCGGGTAGGCCAGCCCCACCTAGGCCTTTGTACCCCACAATTTCAGAAGTAATGGGAACAACTCCCAGAGCAGGTAGGAAATGCGAAAACTGGATTTTGCATGCCACCTGCCTACAATACTTTCCCTAATTGTCACAATCCAATTCCAGAAAGAGGGGAACCATGTAATCCAGATCCCCCTCAAATAACATCTGGAGTCTCAAAGTACCCCAACCACACCCCAAGGCCAGTCCCTCTTTCAAAGAACAATGGGATCAATCCCTTGGAACAGTTTAACAAGCCCTTTATGGCCTTATGTGGGAAACAGGGTCTCCCATAGACAAAATCTGCAAGAAAGCTATGAGCGGGTGGGCTACTGAGCCAAATGACTGCTCATATTGTAGAGAACCAGAATCTTATTTTGTGCAAGATGCAGAGCCACCACCATACCCCAGAGGGCCAGCAAACATTATTCTAGTCACTGTTCAGAGGGTCCTTGAACCAGACCCTGCACACCTAGGACAGAACATAATAGTAAGCACACAGGTCCAACACAAGCCCTGGACTTCCAGGGAATTGGACGATATTGTTGCTAAAGCCCCAGACCCTAGAAAGAACCCCATGGCTTACCACAGTTTTATAGAAAGATTAGTATCTGTGTGGGGGAGCTGTATGGGTGGATCAGGAAGAAATCTGCAGAATGACTATAGGGAGAGGTAGCTTGGGAGAGATACTGGCTCTGCCAGCCAATGTGACCCTGTAGTAGACCCTCCTGGAAAGGTGGACAAAAAGAATCCAGAATCGGGACCACTCTTTGTTACAAGAGTAAAAGTGTGGTGTGAAATGCAGTAACAGCGTATGCCTGTGGTACCAGAAGCAAAGCAAAGAGCAGGACAATCAGTTAAGGAATATTATGATCAAACCCATCAATCACATCTAGACAGGAGGTTTGAGGATTATAATGAGATGCACCAGTGGATGCTCAGAACCTCCTTTTTCGGGGGACTGTTAGAAAATCTCAGAGTAGAGCTATACCAGAAAAAGTCCAGAGGCAGGTACCATGACATTGTCAGCAGTACTTGAGGTTTTGAGAGCAATTGAGGATCAAAATGAAGAAAAGAGAAAAGCTAAGATTCAACCACAGAAGGTTACAGTGCATGTAGTACAAGAAGGGGGTTACAGACCCAAAAATCAACCTAGGGCAAACAAGAAGGTTAGCCCAGAAGAGATGAAAAAGAAAGGATTATGTTTCTTTTATCAAAAAGCAGGACACATGAAAAGGGATTGTCAGAAGTATAAACAGTGGCTAGAGAATAGACCAAAGAAACAGACAATGCCCAGGTGTATACTGCATAGGAAATAGGCCCTCCAGTATCACGCCCTCAATTGGTACCATTAATACCCCTGGCCCAAAAGCAGTGGTAACCTTAACACTGCCAGAAGGGGAGCAAATTCAATGCATCGTACATACAGGAGCCAGTTGTACTGTCTTGAGGGCAGCTGATGTCCCTAAGGGGTATTTAACAAAACAAACCATCCCAGGTACAGGACTTACAGGACATAGCATACCTTTGCACATTAGCAGACCAGTAAAGGTATCAATAGGATCAGAGGAAATTAAGGTACCAGTGTAGTTCCTGACCTCCACATCCTGTCCTGTTAATCTGCTTGGTGCAGATATTTTAAGTGTCTTGCAGGCCACAATTGAATACAGGGATGGAAATGTTGTTCTCAAATTTAAAACAGGTCAAACCCTGAAAAACCAGATTATAGCAGCAATTTATCTGCTAGAAAATGCAACCCCTAAACCCCAGTCCATCCCACCATGGTTGTCAGCAATCCAAGACAAGTTATGGTCAAAGGGAAAAACAGATGTGGGATTACTAAATGTGCAGCCTGCCACGTTGCATCTACAGGGAGGAACGATCCCTGTCAAGATAAAGCAGTATACCCTCATCAAAGAAGAACATGCTATCCAGCAACAGATAGCTGCTTATCTGGCCAGAGGGGTAATAAGGGAATGTAGGTCCCCATGGAATACTCCATTGTTTCCTGTGAAGAAGAAATGAGTGCCCTCTGGCGGCCCCCAAGAATATCGCATGGTTCATGACCTTAGGGAGGTAAACAAAAGATTGGTAGTGGATGTTCCTATCGTCCCTAATCCACATACCTTGCTAAATCAGATACCACCTACAGCCAAATATTTCACAGCAACAGACTTGGCCAATGCTTTCTTCTCAGTACCATTAACACCAGAATGTCAGTTATATCTGGCATTCACCAGCATGGGAAAACAGTATTGCTGGACCAGACTTCTACAGGGAGGAGCCACGTCTCCTTCAGAATTTTCAGAAGCAATGTCTCTAGTGCTGCAAGGTTGGAGACCTCAGCAACCATCTACTCAGTTATTGCAGTATGTAGATGACTTGCTTCTATGTGCAGAGACAGAAGAAATTTGCCAAACAGACAGTCTCATTGTTGAATTTCCTATATGAACAGAATTGTAGAGTGTTTAAGGACAAGCTACAGGTTGCTAAGATGCAAGTTACCTTTTTGGGACATTGCATTTCACAAGGTACTAGACACCTTACACAAGACAGGATATCTGCAATACAAAAAGTACCTGAACCCACCACTATTTGGCAGCTGAGAGCTTTTTTGGGTTTGATAGGGTACTGTCGTGAATGGATATCAAATGTATCATGGCTAATGCAGCCGTTATATGATGCCCTGACAGACTCAACAGATAAAAAGGTAAGTCTCACTGTACAGCAGAAGCAGGCATTCCATAATATCAAGACAGTGGTATCCCAGGCACCGGCCTTCGGCTTACCTAGGTATGACAGACCTTTTATGCTGTTTTGCCATGAGAGGGAGGGGCATGCACCGGGAGTACACTAGTGCAGGAACATGGAGGTAAATAGACCTCTTACATATTATTCCCTGCAGCTTGATAGAATAATAAAATGAGCCCCCTCCTGCATCAGAGCTGTAGCAGCAGCTGCACAAATAAAGACAAGGCTACAGATTTAGTCCTGGACTACCACTTAATAGTACAAGTCCCACATTCTGTTACAGAAATTCTAAATCAAGCCAGAACTAAACATTTATCTGCAGCAAGACTTACCAAGTATAAGGTGGCACTCTTGAGCTCCACAAACATTACAATCAAGAGATGCACAGTGTTGAATCCTGCTACACTGCTCCCAATGCAGGATTCAAAAGAGGGGAAGGAAGGGAGTACAAACACATCTGATGATACTTTTGAGACAGATCCAGATGAGTGTAGCACAGGTAAAGATCAAGATACACTCACACAACAACATTTTTCCACAATGGATCCCCAAGAACAGGGTATGCGGTCACTACTCTGGAAGAGGTACTGATTCAGAAACCAGTCCCACCTTCCTGTTCGGCACAGGAAGCGGAGTTGAGGGCACTCACTGAGGCATGTATAATGGCTGAAAATCAAACAGCAAACATATACACTGACTCCAAGTACTCCTGGGGTGTGGCACACAATTTTGGCCCTATTTGGAAGAGTAGGGATTTCATGGGGGCAGCTGGTAAAACCATTAAGCATGCTGCCCTCATCAGGTCGTTGTTTTCAGCCTTGCAGCTTCCCACCAGAGTGGCGATAAGCAAGGTGCAGGCTCATACAGAGGAAAAAAACGGCTGAAGAAAGGGGTAACGCCAAATCTGATGCTGCGGCTAAGCAAGCGGCCCTGATAGAAGTACCAGCCCTATATGGTATAGAAACTGACACAGCAGATAGTACAAAAAGAGAACAAACAGATATACAGACCCTGATGCAGTTTCAGGAACAAGCACTGTTAGGTGAAAGGGCTGGGGAAAAGAGGGAGCCACCTGTGAGGAGAAGTTATGGAGGAAAGGAGACAGGTGGTGCCTCCCCAGGGCCTTATATCCCCTTATGGCTCAGTTGGCACATAGTCCAGTGCATAACTCGAAGGAATCTATGACAAACACAGTATCCCAGCACTGGATAGCACCAGGCTTTAATGCAGCAGCCACGCCTATGTGTCTGCCTGCTTGGTGTGTGGAATACACAATCTAGGATAGACAGTTAAGACACCACAGAAACATACCCAGGCCATTGTACCCATTTCAGAGACTGCAGATTGACTACATCCAGTTACCCAGGGTGGGGACATATGAATATGCTCTCGTTTGTACGGACCTATTCAGTAATTGGCCGGAAGCTTTTCCCAATCGCTAAGGCTACCGCCAAAATGACAGCAAAGAAACTGATTAGTGAAGTGATCTGTAGATATGGGATACCAGAGACCATTGAATCAGATAGAGGATCACACTTCACTGGAGAACTAATGCAACACATAATGAAATATATGGGGATAGAGCATGCTTTCCATGCCCCCTACAGACCACAGTCCAGTGGGCATGTCGAGAGACTTAACGGGATTTTAAAACTAAAGTATAATAATCTCAATGGGGCAGATGTATGAAGCTCTGGAAAGAGAAAGTTCTTTATATGGTAATTTTTCAAACACAGCCTACAGCATGACAGTTGAGAGCTGAGTGTCTGGTCGTATAAAGAAATGTATCTCTGGTCATATAAAAGAACTTTATCTCTTTCCAGCGCTTCAGACATCTGCCCCATTGTTTGATATGATTATAAACAACGTGTTTCCTTATTCAAATTTACCCAAATATATTGCATGTATATGCAGAAGACTAATCTCAAAAACAGTTATCACAGATCATTCTTTACTGTAATAAACCCTTTATTTAATTTATGCACCCCTGTATATATTTGTTTTAAAGCTAACGCATCATCTTCAAATATTGAATGGTCTTACACTGAAGGGAAGCAAGAAGACCTTGAACCTCCATACAAGCGTTCTATGCAGTGATAGAATTCTAATTATTATTCTACTATTGATATGTTAACAAGATATTAACGTGTCTATTCAGCGGGTGTGGATTATTAGATCGGACGTAAAAATAAACAAATGTAACGTCACCTAAAATATATATTATTATTGTCAAAAATTTAAATGTATTAAATAGTGTGTGCAGATGTGGTATGGAAGTTGCTGCTATCAAAGTAACAGTGGTCACCTGACAAATTGGCAAAGAAAAAAAGTGAGGAAGTCAAATCCAGGCACCAGCTGTAGCCAATATACGAGAGAGAAACGCGTTAAATGGACCGCATCATTGTTGGACTGAGACATTGCACGTTCACATTGGACCTCTCCCAGGTCCGGTTCATCCCACTCCCCCATTGCCACCTGACCCAGCAAGACAGGATTATAGGATCTCCCCCGCATCAAGCACCAAGTTGCTCAGCTGCCACGCTGTTATACGTCCTCGGGAGTCACCATCTGTTCCACATTGCACGGGAGGTTGCGGGACATGGACCAACATATCACACCTGCAGGATCAGACTGTCTTCTTGAACAGTGCCAATTCCACTGCTCAGCTGATTAGCTGTCTTTTCCATGGGGACAGCGCTACCATTCACCATACTCTGCGAGACATGAACTTCCAACAATACCTACCTGCAGGTTAGGTCCAATTCTATTCACAGCATGTGCTTGAGGAATACCTCAAATTTTAATAAATTGGAACTTATTAATCACATTACATCATCAAAAGTAAAAAATTTTCATCAGCTACATTATTTTCATTGGTATTTTTATCATTTTTCACATTGCATATATTATATGTTTATATATTGTTTGATTAAATATTCATATTGCACACATCTGCCTTGTGTTAGGTGCACCATTTCTTCTCCTGATACTGTCGATTCATTGTCCTCATTTATTTATACAGTTGCGCTATCACCAGACTTTTTCTTTATTAGATCGGACGCGTCTTGTTCGACCATTAAATAGTCAACCACATTAGTTCGACATGTAGTTTAAATAGACAAAGTATAGATCGACAGTAAAAATGGTCAGACAGTAATATAGTCGAATGGGACATTAGATCGATATGTAATATAATGAATATGTAAGATTGAAAGCTATATAAGGGCGAGACAACTAATAAATCGACACCACACAAATAAACATGCCAACAGGTCGACAGCCAACTAGGTCGACAGTTAATGGATCGACAGATAAATATCAACACATTACTTTTTGACAATAGAAAAAGGTATACATATCCTACATGCTGCTCGCTTATAGCGCATCCCCCGACGCTACTTTCAACCGTGGAACTACAGGTCCCAGCTAGCCCTTCCATCTCGCAAGTACTCCTGGCCATGCTAGCCACCTACAGTCACTCTGCAGCCCTTGTCACTAATTCCTGGGCACCCCCATGTGCTGCAGCGCACCCCTTCATCAACCCACCCCCTCCTGTGCTAAGACGCTGCCCGCTAATAGAGCATCTCCCGATGCTACTTTCAACCATGGAACTACAGGTCCCAGCCAGCCCTTTCATCCATGCAAGTGCTCCTGGCCATGCTAGCCCCTACATACACCTTGCAGGCCATGTCCCTAATTACTGGACACCCCATAGGGAAATGCAGGGGGGGTTTCTGTCTGCCTGGAAACCCCCCTCCCCAGCACACACCATGACCACAATAGAAATAGTCATATAATAGATTGTTACTAGTGCTGCATGTTCTTCTCAGTATCACAAATGAAATGATTAGCACCATCTGTGGATCTTTTAAAATGTGTCAGCTAGTAATAAATATACCTGTGCACCAACTAGAAGATGTGGATAACATGCAATGTTAGGGGTGCACTGCTATGTACCATCAATAAGGTTAAGTACTAATACTGTATAATAATACACTATCCAGTACATAAGGAGACCAATATGTACATATATGTCCAGGGCAGTGCTAGGTTCTTCTGCTGCTCCCTCAGACTCCCGGTGATCACTTATCAAAGCTGGATAAGTGCTAATTATATCCTCTTCATGGACGCCACACTCACTCTAAAATCAAGCATTTGGAAACCCCCCTCTAGAAATCCTGTGTTTGCCACTGCACCACCATGCGCTGCAGTGCACCCCTACATCAAACCCCCCTCCCCGTTATCCTGGATGCCTGGGCGCATCAGTCTAGCTTAAGACACTGCCTGCTAATAGCGCATCTCCCGATGCTACTTTCAACAGTGGAACTACAGGTCTCAGCCAGCCCTTTCATCCATGCAAGCGCTCCTGGGTATGCTAGCCCCTACGTACACCTTGCAGGCCTTGTCCTTAATTACTGGGCACCATGTTCTGCAGTGCACCCCTTCATTAAACCCCCCTCCCCGCTATCCTGGATGCCTGGACATGGGCGCATCCATCTAGCTTAAGACGTTGCCTGCTAATAGCGCATCCCCCGATGCTACTTTTAACCAATCAAAACAGTGATATATGTTTTACTACCATGACATGTCATTTGTTTTAAAGACGTTAATTACATATAACCTAGCTATAGATATCAGTTAACTTTTTAGTTAAATCAGCAAGCCATTGTTCTTCAGTTATATATCACTACTTGCTTGTTATTTAGAATTTTTCCATTCCATCAATCTCACCTAGAGTATCAGACTCCAAGTTTATTATTTGTGTCTGTGAATGTAACCTTAGAATCCATTGTACGCTCAAAGACGTTTATTTACTTTATGTTAAAAGGCAGATTTAAGTCGATATATTGCTTTTTTTCAGTTTGGAAAAAAAAGGCACTTTGGATTAAAAGAATATATGATACATTTTATACAAAATAAAATTTTTAATACCTTAGTATTACCTGATTCTTGCTATTATTAAAGAAGTTAACTCTTAGGTTGCGGATTAATAGATCTATGGTGTATAAGATAGACAATGTTTAGATCGACACCATTTGTCCTAAAAGATTAAATGATACACAGGTTTTAGTTAGCGAATAATAAAAAGGACTACATTTGTCGGCATAAACAATAAATCGACCATTAAAATATAGAATATATTCATTTAAAAAATAAATGTCTACACTAAAGAGTAAGACAATACAAATGTTATACAGAGTATCATATAGACATTAATAAGAGCAACAATATAGTCCATAAATTTAAAATCAACCACATTTCACCGTCCTATATTTTAAAAATTAGATATGCAAAATATAGACTGTTAATAACCAATCGACTATTACATTATCGATAGTAAAAACAGACATTAGATAGACATCGGAATTTAACATTAAAATTAAAAAAATAATAATTCCAAAAAATAAAATTACATAAAATAAAAAATAAATGTAAAGCATTTCCGTTAAATATATTTATGCATGTAGGTAGCTCACACTCTTCCTTTTAACCAAATGATGACTTCGCTTCCATCTGTCATTAACTCACCCACCATGCAACCTGCCCATGCAGACATTCATCCAAACTGTACCCCATTTTCACGTTAAACCTCATCCCACTAAGCGACTAGCACTAGACGGATCTGTCTACCACCCCGTCAATTGCCTCCAACCAGGTCTAGGTGAAAGCCAACCCTCCCCCCCGGTAATAGTGGCTACGTCTGTATACAAACCCCCCCAGCCCATTGCCTCCCCTCAGCAATTCGTGCTGCCATTCACTCCCGGTTATAGCGGCAACATCTGTCTAACTCTCCCCCGTCTCATTGACTTCACCTAGCTATAGACGCTGACATCCCCCCCCCAATAATAGTTGCTATGACCGTCTCTTTTTAAACATGGTACTATAGGTCCTAGAAGAATGCACTTTCATGTCATATAAATTCCATTTTCCCTAAACGTACGTCGCACACACTATTGGCTATTTTTAGAAAAATGTATTTATGCCCCCTTTGACATGTCAGCTGATCTGCCCCTGTCAACACCCCATTTCACAAATCTGTGTAATATGGTTCCAGTGACAACAGCCAATTAAATCATAAAAATCTAGTGATGACGCTAGATCCATTTTCCTGGGCTTTTGCATCCAGTATAAAAAGCTCAGTCCCGCCCTAGCTTAGACGCCATTTTCCATATTATTTCTAGCTGCCTGTAACGGTGTGACAGCATCTTGGACTTGGCTTCTGACAAGCTCATAGACTGTGTGAAGGACTGAGTTGCAGCCGAAGATATGACACAGACAACTATACAATGCCCATTACTGGATTCTCCTTTTAAAAGGTAAGCACTGATTTCTCTGTCTACCTAATTTCTTTCTCTTCTAATTAAACAATTATTTCCATGTATACCCAAATCCAAAACCCTTTTTTTCTCCTTCTACCGATTTTCCTTTATACCTATTTTATTTTTGTTCTAAAATTGTATAAATTATTTTTATACCTAAAACTATTATTTTTATTAGATTTTAAAAGTGATTTTTCCTATAGCAACTAGAGATGAGCGGGTTCGGTTCCCCGAGAATCGACCCCACCCAAATTACGGGGATCCAAGGCAGATACGAGTCGACTCGGGTTTTCCTGCCTGTCTCGGATCTGAAAACAAGGCAAAACATCATCATCCCGCTGTCGGATTCTCGCGGGTTTTGGATTCTATAAAAGGTCCCGTGATTCGCCGCCATTTTTCATTCCGGCCATGGAGAGTGAAGAGGGAGGGAGCTGGGACCTGTGCTGTGCTGTTATTGTTAATTGCACACTGATGGTGTGCATAAGGGCTGGCTGGCTGTTGTCTATAGAGGGAGGGGCTGGCTGGCTGTCGTTGTCCTGTCCATAGGGGCTGGCTGGCATTGTCCTGTCCATAGGGGTTATCTGTTGTACCTGTCCTGTCCATAGGGGCTGGCTGTAGTGCTGTGTTGTCCAGGGGGTGCTCTTCACCCACCCCCAGTGTCAAAAAAATTAAATTAGTGTTAGCCACACTTGTCATCAGTGCAGGGGTGCTGTGCTGCTGTCTGTTAAGGGGCTGCTGCCTCTTTTCAGGGGTACACCCCAGTGTGAAAAAAAAATAAAATAATTTTTTTTTGTGTGTGGCGTGTTAGCCACACCTGTCATTGGTGTAGGTGCACAGGGGTGCTGTGCTGCTGTCTGTCAAGGGGCTGCTGGCCCAAAAATATATATTTTTTGTGTGCGTGTCAGCCACACCTGGCTGTCACTGTCATCGGCATAGCTGCGCAGGGGTACTGTCCAAAACAAACAAACAAAAAAGTAAAAACCAATTTTTTTGTGTGTGGCTGTTTTTTTTTGCGTAGTGAGTGTGGAGGTGGATGACAGTCACATTACCAGAGAGCAAGATCCACATACCAGTCTTGTAGCTTCTGGCAGCAGTCATGATGATGATGGAAGGCCGTCAATGTCATCTATGAAGGCCGATGTACCAGGGCTTAATAAGGCTAAAAAAAAAATTAAGTCAGCTTTAGAGAAACAAAACATTGGCAATATGGCATTCACTACACAAAGTGGCAAGAAAAGGATAAGGCATTGGCCTGTATTTATGATGACTGATGGTTCTAATGATAATTTAAGGAGAGGTACAATAAAAATACAAAAATTGTTAAGACGAGTAAGACACCGGAACCAACTGTGTGCTCTGAAAAATCCCAAATCCCCGAGGAGAGTCCAAGTGTGTCCGCTGTTGCCATGTGTGAGCCTGACCTAGTTTCTACTAGTAATACGAATACTGTACTTGAAGAGGATTATCCTTCCACCATTTGTGTGCCTTCTGACATAGAAATCGAGGATGCTTCTGTGGAATTGCACAAGGAAGATGAGGAGGATATTTATCTAGTTGGTGATAAGGATGATGAGGATGTTGATGATGGTGAGAATATTTGTGTAAAAACTAAAATCAGGCAACAGTTGTTGCCCATATAGGGAAAAATCCCATTGTTGGCATGCCTGGGCAAACGACCAAAAAATCCACATCTCATGTGTGGAATTATTTCCACCCAAATCCGGACAACCTTTGTCAAGCCATTTGTAACCTTTGGCAAGTAACAGTGAGTAGAGGTAAGGCCCTTAACCATCTTGGAACCTCCTCCCTGTTACATCAGTTGAAGCGCATTCATCAAATTGGAAAATGTATTTCAAATTCTAAAACTTTGGGGACAAAAAAAAAACCCAAACAATCAGTCAAGTGTCACCTAGCTGCTCCCTTCTATCTGGATCCAAGTGCCTGCAATCTCTACTACCAACACCTGCAGTATCATCATCAATATCCTCATTAGTGATTGGAAGTAGTCCTGCATCCAATTTCATAAGCATGACTGACTCCTCTCCTATCCATGATTCCGCAGAAGGATCCTTGAGTGCTATGCCTGTTGCTGCTGCTGGGGGTGGATATTCATCCCAGAAAGGGACCAAGGTGGCTACTATTAATTTAAAAAAACAATTGAGTATTAAACAGTCCTTTGATAGAGGAAGTATGTATAACAGCTGTCACTAGTCATGACATAGACGATTACATGCATTCAAGTCATCTGCCAAGGAAGATACCCAATGTCATAGTAGAGGGCAGGTAAAATCCAAAAAGCCAAAGTTCAGTAAAAATGACCTTAAAAAATAAATTTAAAATAGTCTGAGGAGAAACGTAAACTTGCCAATATGCCATTTATGACACAGAGTGGCAAAGAACAGCGAAGGTCCTTCCCTATGTTCATGATTAGTGGGTCAGCTTCACATGACAATGGAAGCCCTCCTCCTCCCGCTAGAAAAATGAAAAGAGTTAAGCTGGCAAAAGCACAAGAAGCATGCGTTCTAAGAAGATATCACAAATCCCCAAGGAGAGTCCAAGTGTGGTGGTGGTTGCGATGCCTGACCTTCCCAACACTGGATATGAAGAGGTGGCTCCTTCCACCATTTGCACACCCTCTGCAAGTGCTGGAAGGAGCACCCACAGTCCAGTTGCTGATATTCAAATTAAAGATGTCACTGTTGAAGTACAACAGGATGAGGATATTGGTGTAGCTGGCACTGAGGAGGAAGTTGACTAGGAGAATTCTGATGGTGATGTGGTTTGTTTAAGTCAGGCACCGGGGGAGACAGCTGTTCTGCATGGGATGAAAAAGCCTATCGTTATGCCTGGGCAGAAGACCAAACATTCCACCTCTTTGGTCTGGAAATATTTCTCTCCAAACCCGGACAACTGTCTTGCCATATGTTGCGTATGTAAAGGTGTAATAAGTAGGGGTAAGAACGTTAACCACCTAGGAACATCCACCCTTATACTTCACCTGCAGCACATTCATAATGACCATAAGCAGTCCAGGGACACCTAAATACCTTTGTCCTGTTGTATCCAAGCACCTGCAAACCACACCAGTAACTCCCTCCTCATCAATTTCCTCCTCAAATCAGGATCAGAAGTAATCCTGCAGGCCATGTCACTGGCACGACTGACTCCTCTGCTATCCGGGATTCCTCTGGAGGATCCTGCATTGCTACACCTACTGCTGCCGGGAGTCGTTCCTCATAACCTAAATCCCTTTGTCCTGTTGTATCCAAGCGCCTGCAAACCACACAGGCAACTCCCTCCTCGTCAATTTCCTCCACAGTCAGGATCAGAAGTAGTACTGCAGGCCATGTCACGACTAACTCCTCTGCTATCCGGGATTCATCCGGAGGATCCTGCATTGCTATGCCTACTGCTGCCACTGGGAGTCGTTCATCATCCCAGAGAGGATGTAGGAACACCACTACTTCTTTTACTAAGCAATTGACTGTCCAACAGTCCTTTGTGAGGAGGATGAAGTACGGACAGCAGTCATCCTGTTGCAAAGCATATAACGAAGGACTTGACAGCTATGCTGGACTAGCCTTGGCTGGCGTGCCCTAGCTTTAGAAGTGCCCTATTTTAAAAGTGCCGACTTCTTTTTAAATTGATTAATTGGCGTTATATCAGCGTTATGAATAATATCTTCAACTGCAATTGCTTGTGAATTGACGCATCCTTCTGTCTCCTCTAACCTGCAGGTAAAGGACTACTGCTCCCAGCATATTCTCGATGCATTATAATTGTAAAGGACTACTGCTCCCAGCAGCATATTCTTGCTGCATTTATAATGGTATGTGCTGTTTGTTTGTTTAAGGTAATTTATTGCTTGCAATAATAGTGGGAGTGTTTTGGGGGTAGTTAGAAATTAGTGGTTTCACATGCTAGGTCTCCTATGTAAGGTTCATTAGAAGGCTGGACTAAGCCTTGGCTGGCGTGCCCTAGCTTTAGAAGTGTCCTATTTTAAAAGTGCCGACTTCTTTTTAAATCGATTAATTGTTGTTATTTCAGCGTTAAACAGCAGTGAAACAGAAGGAAACCCACCAATCTACAAACAAACAAACAACCTCATAATTAATTGAACAAAGTGGGATGAACAATTGTGAGTTCACTGTCTCCATACTACTAGATCCTGTGGATGCATAACCAGGACTTTCATCACTTAACTCCCTGTCTGGTGGCTACATAGACCTGGTGCCTCCCTTGCTACTATTGCTGCTGGCTCTGTGCTTTACATATAATCCTAATGCATACTTATCTGTGTTATGTCAGTTTTCCTCTATAATAATGTACTTTTACCTTAGCTCTTTTTCTAAGTCTTATATCATCTAGCTCCTACCACTGTATATTTTATTATTTAACTTAGGCTCCCACCAAATCTCTACTGTTTTATACTCAATAATAAACTTTTGCTGTACAGACTCTTTTCCCACACTACTGTTAACTTGCGTTTCTGGAAATCTGCTCTCTCCTACATTCTGTCTTCATTCCTACTTTTAACTTTTCTTCCCCTATTTACATCATCCTTCGTATTACCATGTTTTCTTCAACTCCCACCTTCACTCAGTGTCTACTTAATCTTTTGTTCTGCCCCTTGCTTCCACCTTTATCCTTTCCCCCTTGTCTCTTCCATTTCCTCTTCCCCTTACCTCCTCTCCTCTGTTTACCTTCCTCCCCATCTTCTCCCATTACTCCACTTTCATTCTCTTATACTCCACAGGGGTCCTACAACCTCACTGCTAATCACTCCTCCCACTCCCCTCTCCAGGTCACTTCACCCCACATCATTAATTTCCCTTTCTGCCCACCTACTACTGGCTCCCCTTCTAGCACTGGAGTCCGCACCATCGCTACACTCTATTCAGCTCGGTCCCCCAAATGAATCTCACCCCCACGCTACAGCAACCCTGATAATCTCATTCAAATCTCTCCAACAAACACTGTCCCTCTATCCTGTGCCCTCTGGAATTCCAGGTCAGTCTGTAATAAACTGGTCCCAACCCATGACCTTTTCATCTCCTAGCTATTACTGAAACCTGGATTCTACCCTCTGACACCACTTCTCGTGCAGCTCTCTCCTCTGGGGGCCTCACCTTTTCCCACACCCCACGACCTGGGGGTCGCCATGGTGGTAGTGTTGGGGTCCTTCTATCCCCTGGTTACTCATATCAACCCATTCCCTCTGAACCATCCCTCACATTCTCTTCATTTGAAGTCCATGCTATACACCTCTTCCACCCAGTACACCTCCAAGTAGCTGTCATTTACCATCCCCCTGGCCCTCCCTCCAAGTTCCTTGACAACTTTTCTTCCTGGCTTTCTCTCCTCAGACCTTCCCTCCATTATCCTAGGTGACTTCAATATTCCAATTGATATCCCCACAGAATCCTCTGCCTCCAAACTCCTCTCCCTCACATCATCACTTGGTCTCTCCCAAAGGACCTCCTCACCCTCCCATGTGAGTGGCCATGTGCTTGATCTGGTCTTCACACACCGTTGTGATATTTCTGACCACCTCAATTCCCCATTCCCTCTTTCTGACCATCACCTTCTCTCTTTTAACCTGTCCCGCTCTCCTTCCCCTCCTCTACCTCCAAAAGCCTCCATTACTAAGCGTAACATTGATGCTATCGACACAGGTTTCTTTCCTTCCCTGCTTGACTCACTTCTCTCCCTATCCTCTCTCTCTCCTGCCCTGAACAAGCCACTTCCCTATACAATGCCTCCCTTACTTCTGCTCTGGACTCCATCGCTCCGGCGATCACTACTCACACTTGCAGATCTACTCCTCAACCCTGGCATTCCAAATGCACCAGATACCTGCAAAAGTGTTCTCAAACTGCCGAGCGACAGTGGAGAAGATCATGCTCTAAGGCAGATTTTCTCCATTTCAAATTTATGCTCTCATCCTATAGTGCTGCGCTCTCCCTCTCTAAACAGTCATACTTTAAGAACCTCATCTCCTCTCAGTCCTCTAATCCCCAGCATCTCTTCACCACTTTCAACTCCCTCCTTCGCCCACCCCCTCCTCATCTCCCCTCCTTGCTCACTGCCCTTGACTTTGCTACCTACTTTACATCTAAAATTGATTCCATACGTCAGGACATCATATCCAATCAGTCCCCCAGCTCTCCACCTCCTCCTTTCCCTAGTCACCCCTCCCCATCAACTTTACCAACTCTAACATCCTTCTCCCCTGTATCTGGAGAGGAAGTCATGGCCCTCATCCGGTCCTCCCCCCCTTCCACCTCCCCCCTTGATCCCATCCCCCTCCCGCCTCAACCGCCTCCTCTATCTCTCTGCCTGCTCCCATCTTGCCCACCTCATTACCCTCTCCCTCTCATCAGGCACTGTTCCTTCTGCATTCAAACATGCCCTTGTCTCCCCCATTCTTAAAAAAATCTACCCTTGATCCTAACCTTCTTTCTAACTACCGACCCATCTCTCTCCTCCCCTTTGCCTCCAAACTCCTTGAGCGGATTGTCTACAACCGCCTTACCACTTTTCTTTCCTCCAACTCCCTCCTTGACCCTTTTCAGTCTGGCTTCCGTTCTCTCCACTCCACTGAAACTGCCCTCACAAAGTCAGCAATGACCTCCTTGCTGCCAAATCCCAAGGCCACTACTCTCTTCTCATTCTCCATGATCTCTCTGCTGCTTTTGACACTGTGGACCACCCTCTCCTGCTGAATATCCTTCACTCCCTTGGTCTACGTGAAACTGCCCTCTCCTGGCTGTCGTCCTACCTCTCTGACCGATCTTTCTCTGTTTCCTCTCACGACTCCTCTTCCCCCCTCAGCCTCTTACAGTAGGTGTTCCCCAAGGTTCTGTTATTGGTCCTCTCCTATTCTCCCTCTATACTTCCTCTCTAGGTGAACTCATCAGCTCTTTTGACCTCCATTATCATCTCTATGCTGATGATACTCAAATCTACCTTTCCTCCCCTGATCTCTCCCCCTCTCTTCTGACTCGTATCTCCAACTGTCTCTCTGCTTTCTCTTCCTGGATGTCCCAGCGATTTCTTAAACTTAATATGTCTAAGACAGAGCTGATCATCTTCCCACCCTCCCACATCACCTCACTTCCCACTATTTCTTTATCAATTGATGGAATAACTATCTCATCTAGTCCCAAGGTGCGCTGTCTTGGAGTTATCCTGGACTCATCCTCCTTCAAACCACATATCCAGAACCTTTCACAGTCCTGTCGTTTCCATCTCAAAAATATTTCTAAGATCAGACCCTATCTCACCCAGGATGCTACTAAAACACTCACTCACTGGCCATCTCCAGATTGGACTATTGTAACCTCCTCCTATCTGGCCTCCCCAAATCCCATCTCTCTCCTCTCCAGTCTATCCTTAATGCTGCTGCACGGCTTATCTTCCTCTCCAAACACTCTACATCTGCCTCCCCTCTCCTACAAGCTCTCCACTGGCTCCCCTTCCCTTTTAGAACCCAATTTAAGGTTCTCACACTCGATCACAAAGCCCTCACCCAATCTTCTCCCATACACATCTCTGATCTCATCTCCCTTCACGCTCCTCTCCGCCCTCTTCGCTCAACTAATGCATGCCACCTTTTATGCCAGCTGATTACTTCCTCCCACTCCCACCTCCAAGATTTTGCCCACACTGCTCCCCACCTCTGGAACTCTCTCCCACTCCCCATCAGACTCTCCACCTCTTTGCAATCCTTCAAACGGGCTCTCAAGACCCACTACTTCATCAAAGCCTTCCAGCTATCATTCTAACTCCTTGATACAAGCTCCTTCGTCCCCATCTACCCCATCTGTGTCAACCCAGTTTGTCTTCCCCCACCTTTTTAGAATATAAGCTCTCACGAGCAGGGCCATCTACCCTCTTGTGCTTCTCCTTACTATAGTGTCATTTACTTCTTACTCACCACTAGGGCACCTAACACTTGGTTGCTTATGCTCTGTTGCTTATCTGGGCGATATGGTCGCAAATGTAGCAATATATATTATCCATGTCCTGTATTGTATTGTTCTGTAAGTCACTTGTCTACAATTTGTTTATGTACTTTGTAAGGCACTGCGGAACACTTGTGGTGCGATATAAATAAATGCTAATAATAATAATATGTTGGTGTTAGAAGTGCATCCGGTATCCGCCATTATTGCAGTGGGATTTAGACAATTGATGGAGGTAGTGTGTCCCCAGTACCAAATCTCATCTAGATTCCACTTCACTAGGCAGGTGATACCGAGAATGTACAGAGACATCAGAAAAAGTGTCCTCAGTGTCCTAAAAAATGCAGTTGTACCCAATATCCACTTTACCATGGACATGTTAACATGTGGACAAGTGGAACAGGGTAGACTAAGGATTATATGACTGTGACAGCCCACTGGGTAGATGTATCGCCTTATGCAGCAACAACAGCAGCGTCACCAGTAGCAGCATCTCAGAAATGCCAGCTCGTTCCAAGGCAGGCTATGCTGTGTATCATCAGTTTTAGTAAGAGGCACACTGCAGACAACCTCTTTGAGAAACTGAGGGAAATCATCGCCCAATGGCTTACCCCACTTAGACTCTCCTGGGGATTATCTGACAACGCCAGCAATATTATGCGGGCATTACATCTTGGCAAATTCCAGCACGTCCCATGTTTTGCTCACACAATAAATTTGGTGGTGCAGAATTTCTGAAAAATGACAGGGGCGTGCAGAAGATGTTTTGGGTGGCCCGAAAAATTTATGCCCACTTTCGCCATTCAGTGACTATGTGCCGAAGACTGAAGCACCAGCAAACACTCTTGAACCTGCCCTGCCATCACCTGAAGCAAGAGGTTGTGACGCGGTGGAACTCAACCCTCTATATGCTTCAGGAGGATGGAGGAGCACCAAAAGGCCATTCAAGCCTGTACAGTACCAGTCAAAAGTTTGGACACACCTTCTCATTCAATGGTTTTTGTTTATTTAAATTATTTTCAACATAGTAGATTACTACTGAAGACATCAGAACTATGAAAGAACACATATGGAATTATGTTGTAAACAAAAAAGTGTTAAACAAATCAAAATATGTTTTATATTTTAGATTCCTCAAAGTAGCCCCCTTTTGCTTTGATGACAGCTTTGCACACTCTTGGCATTCTCTTTATCAGCTTCATGATGTAGTCTCCTGGAATGGTTTTCCAACAGTCTTGAAGGAGTTCTCAGAGGTGCTGAGCACTTGTTGGCTGCTTTTCCTTCACTCTGCGGTCCAACTCATCCCAAACCAGCTCAATTGGGTTTAGGTCAGGTGATTGTGGAGGCCAGGTCATCTGACAAAGTACTCCATCACTTTCGTTCTTGGTCAAGTAGCCCTTACTTAGCCTGGAGGTGTGTCTGGGGTCATTGTCTTGTTGAAAAACAAAATGATGGTCCCAGTAAGCACAAACCAGATGGAATGGCATGGTGCTGCAGAATGCTGTGGTATCCATGCTGGTTAAGTGTGCCTTGAATTTTGAATAAATCCCCAACAGTGTCACAAGCAAAGCACCCACACACCATCACACCTCCTACTCCTTGCTTCACAGTGGGAACCACACATGCAGAAACCATCCGCTCACCTTCTCTGCATCTCACAAAGACATGGTGGTTGGAACCAAAAATCTAAAATTTGGACTCATCAGACCAAAGTACAGATTTCTACTGGTCTAATGTCCATTCCTTGTGTTTCTTGGCCCAAACAATTCTCTTCTTGTTGTTTATCCTCAGTAGTGGCTTCTTCGCAGCAATACGACCATGAAGGCTTGATTCACGCAGTCTCCTCTGAAGAGTTGATGTTGAGATTTGTCTGCTACTTGAACTCTGTGAAGACTTTGGGCCTCATTCAGACCCACTCGCAAGCGGCTGTCCGCTCGCAAGTGGGTCGATGGTGTTCACTGCGCATGCGCACGACAGAGGGAGCTCCGTCGTGCGCATGCGCCAGACGCGACGAGCGAAGGACTTTCCTTCGCTCGTTGTGTCTGATCAGAGGGGGCGTGCTGTCGATGTTGATTGACAGCACGCCCCCTTTGGTGGGCGTGCCGGGGGCGTGCCTGCCAGACGGAGGCGTTCCCAAGGGAATGCCTACCGTCAGAAGCCGGCCCCACTGACATCACTAGTGATGTCAGTGGGAGTGATTTTTTTCTCTGAGAGCCAAAATCACTCCAGGGCTTGTGGTCGACAACCCCGACCACAGGCTTCTGGTCGCACTGACGATGGTCGCGATGGTCAAGACCATCGCGACCATCATCCTGCACGCTCGTATGTGCTGTGGGTGGTGACCCACAGCTATACGAGCGTCCAGGAGGATGCTCCATTTTTATGGAGGCCGGCCCTCATTCAGAGCGAGCGTTCTGCTCAGAGCGTCTGGCTCTGAATGAGGGCCTTTATGTGGTCTCTAATCTGAGGTGCTGTTAAGTAGCAGTTTCTGAGGTTGGTAACTCTAATGAACTTATCCTCTGCAGCAGAGGTAACTCTTGGTCTTCCTTTCCTGGGGTGGTCCTCATGAGAGCCAGTTTCATCAGAGTTTGATGGGTTTTGCAACTGCACTTGAGGATATGGAATATTTTAAGAACTTTGAATGTATCAACTGACCTCCATGTCTTGCCATTTCTCTTTGCTGAGTTGAGTGGTTGGTGCCACAATATGGATTACAACAGTAGTCAAATAGTGGTGTCCACTGTTTACTAACCCTACCTCTGCACAACACAACTGATGGTCTCAAACACATTAAGAAGGCAAGTAATTCCACAGATTGACTCTTGATAAGGCACACCATTAATTCAAAACCATTCCAGGAGATTACCTCATGAAGCTGATTGAGAGAATGCCAAGAGTGTGTAAAGTTGTCATCCAAGCAAAAGGGGGCTACTTTGAGGAATCTAAAATATAAAACATATTTTGATTTGTTTAACACTTTTTTGTTTACAACATAATTCCATATGTGTTCTTTCATAGTTTTGATGTCTTCAGTATTAATCTACTATGTTGAAAATAATTTAAATAAACAAAAACCATTGAATGAGAAGGTGTGTCCAAACTTTTGACTGGTACTGTACATCTACCTATAACATAAGCAAAAAGGAGGGGGTATGCATTTGACTCAAGCACAGTGGAGAATGATTTCCATGTTGTGCAAGGTTCTCCAGCCCTTCGAACTTGCCACACATGAAGTCAGTTCAGACACTGCCAGCTCGAGTCAGGTCATTCCCCTCATCAGGCTTTTGCAGAAGCAGCTGGAGAAAGTGAAGGAGGAGCTAAGACGGAGTTATTCTGCTTGGCATGTGGGACTTGTGGATGAAGCCCTTCATTCGCTTTGCCAGGATTCGAGGGTGGTCAATCTGTTGCAATCAGACCACTACATTTTGGCCACCATGCTCGATACTAGGTTTTTAAAGCCTACGTGGTGTCTCTCTTTCTGGTGGACACAAGCCTGCAGAGGTGCAAAGACCTGCTGGTGAAAACACTGGACCTCATTCAGAGTCTCTCGCAAACGTTGCACGCTTGCAAGTTGCCCGATGGTTTGCGAACGCGCATGCTTCATTCTGATTGTGCGCGAACTACTCTGTGCGAGCGCAGCCCACTCACCCAGCAAAGATAGCCCAGTGAAATGAGTGACAGGAGAGACCATTTGTGGGTGGTAACAGGGGTAGGACACTAAACGGGGGAGTGGAGGTGTGAACGCAGGCATGACTGAGTGTTTCTACGCCATTTTTAAGGCATGCATAATTAACAGACAGCATCATAGTACACGTCACATGCTTGTTTTTTACACTGAAGTCCTCGCAGTGCTTGCGGCAGGGTAAGGCAACCACAAGCTCTGCGATCGCTACCGATGGTGCTCGATGTACCAATGTTTTAATACACTTACTGGAGATGACGTGCGCAAATGGGCATCTCAACATTGGCTAATGGGTGTCAGCATACACAGAGCAATCGCTCGCTCAGCCAAAGTGGGTGTGCTTATGCCTTGGCGAGCGATTGCTTCCCATGGCGCCACTGTGAAAAATTTGCATACTCTGGATGCGAGCGAGTGGCCGCTTATGAGAGACTCTGAATGAGGTCCACTTTCAGCTGAAGTGGAACGTGACATCAACAGCTCCTTCTTCATTTTCTCCGGCAACTGGAGCTGCCAGGAAACAAGTTAGATATCCTAAGCAACCTGCTGGTGGTGATGCAGGGCAGGCAGGACCAAATTTGGCATCTGGTCTGGACTAAAGGACCTGCCAACAATTTCTGACATGTCTACTGTCACTGCATATGATACTGTCACTATTGACAGAATGGTGGAGGATTACATCGTTGACAGCATCCAAATAGGCATGTCAGACAGTCCATACCTGTACTGGCAGGAAAAAGAGGCAATTTGGAGGCCCCTGTACAAACTGGCTCTATTTTACCTAAGTTGCCCCCCCCTCCAGTGTGTACTCCGAAAGAGTGTTTAGTGCAGCCGGGAACCTTGTCAGCGAAAGGCGTAGGAGGTTGCTTCAACAAAATGTGGAGAAGATGATGTTCATAAAAATGGAGTATCAATTCTTCCAGGGAGACCAGCCTCCAGAACGTACAGAGGGACCTGTGGTGGTGGTTTCCAGCGGGGATGAGGTTGTACACAACATTGAAGAGGGTGAGGAATCGGTGGATGAGGACAACATCTTGCCTCTGTAGAGCCAGTTTGTGCAGGGACAGATTAATTGCCAGTTTTTGTGGGGGCCCAACGAACCAATCATTTCACCCAGTCGTGTGGCAGACCCTGGCGCTGAAATGATTGGTTTGTTAAAGTGTGCATGTCCTGTTAATACAACATAAGAGTGGGTGGGAGAGCCCAAATGACAATTCCATCTTGCACCTCTTTCTTTGGGACCTAGTTTTTCAAACTGCCATCCTGTCTGCCACTGCAGTGCCACTCCTAGATGGGCCACGTGTTGTGCCGCCCACTTGTGTCGCTTAGCATAGTCATCCAGCTACCTCGGTGCAACCTTTTGGACTAAAAACACTATTGTTAGGTGTTCAGAATAGACTGGAAATGAACGTTATTGCATTAGAAGGCTGGACTAAGCCTTGGCTGGGTGCCCTATCTTTAGAAGTGCCCTATTTTAAAAGTGTCAACTTCTTTTTAAATCGATTAATTGGCGTTATATCAGCGTTATGAATAATATCTTCAGCTGCAATTGCTTGTGAATTGACGCATCCTTCTGCCTCCTCTAACCTGCAGGTAAAGGACTACTGCTCCCAGCAGCATATTCTTGCTGCATTATAATTGTTTGTCCCTGCCCGAGCTGTACTATGTAAAGGACTACTGCTCCCAGCATATTCTTGCTGTCTGATACTTGTAAAGGACTACTGCTCCCAGCAGCATATTCTTGCTGCATTATAATTGTTTGTCCCTGCCCGAGCTGTACTAGGTAAAGGACTACTGCTCCCAGCATATTCTTGCTGCATGATACTTGTAAAGGACTACTGCTCCCAGCAGCATATTCTTGCTGCATTATAATTGTTTGTCCCTGCCCGAGCTGTACTAGGTAAAGGACTACTGCTCCCAGCATATTCATGCTGCATTATAATTGTTTGTCCCTGCCCGAGCTGTACTAGCGTTAAACAGCAGTGAAACAGAAGGAAAACCACCAAACTACAAACAACAACCTCACAATTAATTGGACAAAGTGGAATGAACAATTGTGAGTTCACAGTCTCCATACTACTAGCTCCTGTTGACACATAACCAGGACTTTCATTATTGAACTCCCTGTCTGGAAGCTGTATACACCTGGTGCCTCCCTTGCTACTATTGCTGCTGGCTCTGTGCTTTACATATAATCCTAATGCATACTTATCTGTGTTGTGTCAGTTTTCCTCTATAATAATGTACTTTTACCTTAGCTCTTTTTCTAAGTCTTATATCATCTAGCTCCTACCACTGTATATTTTACTATTTAATTTCAGCTCCCACCAAATCTCCACTTTTTTATACTCAATAATAAACTTTTGCAGTACAGACTCTCTTCCCACACTGCACTATTACTTGCGTTTCTCTGCTCTCTCCTACATTCTGTCTTCATTCCTACTTTTAACTTTTCTTCCCCTATTTACATCATCCTTACTATTACCATGTTTTCTTCAAATCCCACCTTCACTCAGTGTCTACCTAATCTTTTGTTCTGCCCCTTGCTTCCATCTTTATCCTTTCCCCTTATCTCTTCCATTTCCTCTTCCCCTTATCTCCTCTCCTCTGTTTACCTTCCTCCCCATCTTCTCCCATTACTCCACTTTCATTCTCTTATACTCCACAGGGGTCCTACAACCTCACTGCTAATCCCTCCTCCCACTCTCCTCTCCATGTCACTTTACCCCACATCCATCCACACATCATTAATTTCCCTTCCTGCCCACCTTCTACTGTCTCCCCTTCTAGCACTGGAGTCCGCACCATCGCTACACTCTATTCAGCTCGGTCCCCCAAATTAATCTCACCCCCACGCTATAGCAACCCTGATAATCTCATTGAAATCTCTCCAACAAACTCTGTCCCTCTATCCTGTGCCCACTGGAATGCCAGGTCAGTCTAATAAACTGGTCCCAACCCATGACCTTTTCATCTCCAACTCCCTGAATCTCCTAGCTATTACTGAAACCTGGATTTCACCCTCTGACACCGCTTCTCCTGCAGCTCTCTCCTCTGGGGGCCTCACCTTTTCCCACACCCCACGACCTGGGGGTCGCCATGGCGGTGGTGTTGGGGTCCTTCTATCCCCTGGTTACTCATAGCAACCCATTCCCTCTGAACCATCCCTCACATTCTCTTCATTTGAAGTCCATGCTATACGCCTCTTCCACCCAGTACACCTCCAAGTAGCTGTCATTTACCATCCCCCTGGCCCTCCCTCCAAGTTCCTTGACAACTTTGCTTCCTGGCTTTCTCTCCTCAGACCTTCCCTCCATTATCCTAGGTGACTTCAATATTCCAATTGATATCCCCACAGAATCCTCTGCCTCCAAACTCCTCTCCCTCACATCGTCACTTGGTCTCTCCCAATGGACCTCCTCACCCTCCCATGTGAGTGGCCATGTGCTTGATCTGGTCTTCACACACCGTTGTGATATTTCTGACCACCTCAATTCCCCATTCCCTCTTTCTGACCATCACCTTCTCTCTTTTAACCTGTCCCTCTCTCCTTCCCCTCCTCTACCTCCAAAAGCCTCCATTACTAAGCGTAAAATTGATGCTATCAACACAGGTTCCTTTTCTTCCCTGCTTGACTCACTTCTCTCCCCTATCCTCTCTCTCTCCTGCCCTGAACAAGCCACCTCCCTATACAATGCCTCCCTTACTTCTGCTCTGGACTCTGTTGCCCCAGCGATCACTATTCACACTCGCAGATCTACTCCTCAACCCTGGCATTCCAAATGCACCAGATACCTGCAAAAGTGTTCTCAAACTGCCGAGCGACAGTGGAGAAGATCACGCTCTAAGGCAGATTTTCTCCATTTCAAATTTATGCTCTCATCCTATAGTGCTGCGCTCTCCCTCTCTAAACAGTCATACTTTAAGAACCTGATCTCCTCTCAGTCCTCTAATCCCCAGCATCTCTTCACCACTTTCAACTCCCTCCTTCGCCCACCCCCTCCTCGTCTCCCCTCCTTGCTCACTGCCCTTGACTTTGCTACCTACTTTACATCTAAAATTGATTCCATACGTCAGGACATCATATCCAATCAGTCCCCCAGCTCTAAACCTCCTCCTTTCCCTAGTCACCCCTCCCCATCAACTTTACCAACTCTAACATCCTTCTCCCCTGTATCTGGAGAGGAAGTCATGGCCCTCCCCCCCTTCCACCTCCCCCCTTGATCCCATCCCCTCCCGCCTCCTCCGCTTCCTCTCTCTCTCAGCCTGCTCCCATCTTGCCCACCTCATTAACCTCTCCATCTCATCAGGCACTGTTCCTTCTGCATTCAAACATGCCCTTGTCTCCCCCATTCTTAAAAAACCTACCCTTGATCCTAACCTTCTTTCTAACTACCGACCCATCTCTCTCCTCCCCTTTGCCTCCAAACTCCTTGAGCGGATTGTCTACAACCGCCTTACCACTTTTCTTTCCTCCAACTCCCTCCTTGACCCTTTTCAGTCTGGCTTCCGTTCTCTCCACTCCACTGAAACTGCCCTCACAAAAGTCAGCAATGACCTCCTTGCTGCCAAATCCCAAGGCCACTACTCTCTTCTCATTCTCCTTGATCTCTCTGCTGCTTTTGACACTGTGAACCACCCTCTCCTGCTGAATATCCTTCACTCCCTTGGTCTATGTGAAACTGCCCTCTCCTGGCTGTCATCCTACCTCTCTGACCGATCTTTTTCAGTTTCCTCTCACGACTCCTCTTCCCCCCCACAGCCTCTTACAGTAGGTGTTCCCCAAGGTTCTGTTCTTGGTCCTCTTCTATTCTCCCTCTATACTTCCTCTCTAGGTGAACTCATCAGCTCTTTTGACCTCCATTATCATCTCTATGCTGATGATACTCAAATCTACCTTTCCTCCCCTGATCTGTCCCCCTCTCTTCTGACTCGTATCTCCAACTGTCTCTCTGCTGTCTCTTCCTGGATGTCCCAGTGATTTCTTAAACTTAATATGTCTAAGACAGAGCTAATCATCTTCCCACCCTCCCACATCACCTCACTTCCCACTATTTCTTTATCAATTGATGGAATAACTATCTCATCTAGTCCCAAGGTGCGCTGTCTTGGAGTTATCCTGGACTCATCCCTCTCCTTCAAACCACATATCCAGAACCTTTCACAGTCCTGTCCTTTTCATCTCTAAAATATTTCTAAGATCAGACCCTATCTCACCCAGGATGCTACTAAAACCCTCATACACTCATTGGTCATCTCCAGATTGGACTATTGTAACCTCCTCCTATCTGGCCTCCCCAAATCCCATCTCTCTCCTCTCCAGTCTGTCCTCAATGCTGCTGCACAGCTTATCTTCCTCTCCAAACATTCTGCATCTGCCTCCCCTCTCCTACAAGCCCTACACTGGCTCCCCTTCCCTTTCAGAGTCCAATTTAAGGTTCTCACGCTCGCTCACAAAGCCCTCACCCAATCTTCTCCCATATACATCTCTGATCTCATCTCCCTTCACGCTCCTCTCCGCCCTCTTCGCTCAACTAATGCACGCCGCCTTTCATGCCAGCTGATTACTTCCTCCCACTCCCGCCTCCAAGATTTTGCCCGCACTACTCCCCACCTCTGGAACTCTCTCCCACTCCGCATCAGACTCTCCACCTGTTTGCAATCCTTCAAACGGGCTCTCAAGACCCACTACTTCATCAAAGCCTTCCAGCTATCATTCTAACTCCTTGCTACATGCTCATTCGTCCCCATCTACCCCATCTGTGTCAACCCAGTTTGTCTTCCCCCACCTTTTTAGAATGTAAGCTCTCACGAGCAGGGCCATCTACCCTCTTGTGCTTCTCCTTACTATAGTGTCATTTACTTCTTACTCACCACTAGGGCACCTAACACTTGGTTGCTTATGCTCTATTGCTTATCTGGGTGATATGGTCACTAATGTAGCAATATATATTATCCATGTCCTGTATTGTATTGTTCTGTAAGTCACTTGTATACAATTTGTTTTTGTACTTTGTAAGGCGCTGCGGAACACTTGTGGTGCCATATAAATAAATGCTAATAATAATAATAATAATAATAATAATAATAATAATAATAATAATATTGCGGTTAATAATAGCGTAGGAACAAAAAAAAATTCTGTGATTTTAGCTGTTTTTATGCTTTTTTCCAAAAAATACAGATCCAAAACACGGAAGGGTGGTTTTGGCAAAACCAATTCAGATCTAAAAACACGAAGAAAGATCCAGACCCAAAACCAAAATACGAAAAGTGGCCGGTGCTCACCCCTACTTTAAACTAAAACTTACAGTATCTTATTAAAAGTAAAGTTTGGCCTGTCATACTGCTTTAATGTGTGGTACAGGAACTGAGTTCTTGATGAAAAATAGCCCTGCCCCTTTCACACATAAAATAGCAAAAACTGTTTCTATCCTGCATATGAAGCACAGGTTTATTTGATAGTCCCACTTTTGACCCCCTTTTCACACAGACAATCTAATTAATGGGTATACAGTAGCACTTTTACCCAGTGATTAGCAGATCGACATTAGCATTTATTCTGTGTGAGTGGGTCAACCCAGGTTGAAATTACCAGGTCTCCAACCCTGGTAAAATGTAAGGTCAAAGTCTCAGGGTGACCTTTCACACAGTAAAAAATCTCCATGTTCATCAGAAACTTACTGTACCAGGTACAGTAAAGTGCTTTCCCTGCTAATTTGCTTTTCTGTGTGAAAGGGGTATCACTGTAGTTGAATTGAGTAGTGGCACATTCTTAAAAGTAAAATACATACAGTATGAGTACTGTAATTGTTTACTGTAATCAGGGCCAAAACTAGAATATCTGTCACCCGGTGCAAGGCAGCAATTATGCGTCCCCTCCCTTCTCGTACCTGGATTTTGTCCTTGCTCCTCCAGTAAGGACCTCTAGCATCTGTCCTCCTTGGCGGCGGCCATTTTTGGATGGCCGTTTTCTGAATCTGCAGCCCCCAAGCCACCGTGAGTCAGCCCTTTACCACCCCCTGCATTCCGGCACACCGTGCACCTCTAGCCCCCCCCTAGTTACGGCCCTACTGTAATGTGAAAAATTTATATTTCCACTATTTTGCTTAATACTGTAGTTACAGTGTTTTTATACTTGTGTATTTCAGAGTGCACTGAACAGTGAAAATGGAGAAGAGTAGAGCTTTTTACATCGGTGCCTTATCTTGCCCACCTCCACTGAGCTAGAGGCAGAGTGCAGTAGTGCTGTAACGGTCTACAACAAAACCTTCCAAGAAGAAAGCAGGGAAAGAAAAATGTACCTGTCAAGGCAAGGAAGAATGCAAAGGCCAAGTGCATGTGTTTGCATCTGGACTTAGGAGATGGACCAATGAACGTGGAGCAACCAATGAACATGGAGACCCAGGAGGAAAGATCAGTGATCGATGCACCAAATCCACTGAATGAACAACTGGGCACCCTGGAGCCTCTGGTTTATACACCCATGGAAGATGCATCCCATTCACCAGCCTGTCGAAAACTGTCATTTGAAGAACAGAATGCAAGCACATGTAGCTGTGCTCAGATGGTGAGAGACCTTTTGGGAAGTGTGTCATCTGGAGGCAAAAATGTACACTTTGAAAGAAGGGCTAAAGGACACTATTGCAGAAGCAATGAAAGAAGCCATCTGGCAAACTTAAGAAGAATGGCAAGAGGTTGCTGCCCAGCGTACCAGGAACAAACATGACCAGGCAGTACAGTATGATCTGGAAATGGTCACGCCTGATGAAATTGACCTTGAGGATTACAACGACCCTGAGGATTACAAAGACCCTGAGGATTACAACTTGGAGACTACACCATCATTCCATTTGCTAGATATGGACACTACAGTGGCATCACAACACTTGGACATTACACCAGTGCCATCATCCAGCCTGCCTCTTTTGGAAAGTATACCTGTTGCATCGTATCGCCTGCCCAAACTGTCAGCTGAAGCAACAAGAATCAACGATGCAAGCTTACCTGTACTTTTACCAGGAACACCTGTCATGTCAAGCACCCCAGCACCACAGACTGTATTTGGAACACCCTTGCCAGATATACCACTGGCTGTAATCAGCATTGAGAAGGACAATGAACTTTAAGGAGCTGGCAATAGTGAGATGCATAGATATGCCCAAGCAATCTTTCAAGAACATGTGCCCTACAATGACATTTACTGCAATTGGACCAAGCATGTGAACTTTGATGGAAGTTGGAAGAAAGTACCAATCCCCAACAATTTAAAAGAAGATATCCTCTCAAGATGTTGAGCAAGATACAGGATTGGAAAAGAGGAACTGAACCGGATAAAGGACATATTGAATGGGGTGCTGCGCATGCCAAGGAAGCATGCATGTACGACAGTCACACAGCCACCAAGTCAAGATCATCAACAAACATGACTTGAGACTTAAGGTGCAGTGATGTGAAGAAGGCTCAACATTTGTCTTCAGTCATCCTGAAAAAAGAATGAGTATTGTACTGTGGTAGGTAATAATATACTGTATATTCTACAGCAAGTCTTACAGATTAAATAACAGTAATGTTAAAATGCATTGAAGTCTCTAAAAATCAACAATTACTGTACTGTAATGTTTTCATTATTGTTATTCAATCTGCTAAGGATCAGAGAGGACTGCAGGGGTAGGTGGAAAGCAAAAGAGCTAAAGAAGTCCCATCCCCCCAGCCTCTTTCACCATAACACGTAGGCCCTCTGTGAGGCCTACTGTACATTAACCCCTACCTAGACCACCAGGTCTGAAGAGAGGAAGAGGCAGCGCCGCTGGCCAGGATGTACCAGCGGCAGAAGGAAGAAGCTGAGGACCGGAGAGGACTACAGCGGTGGAAGGCAAGAGCTAAAGAAGTTCCCCCCCCAGCAGCCTCTTCCACTATAACAGGTAGGCCCTTTGTGAGGCCTACTGTACATTAATACTGTAGTTTGTTAGGCCGGTGAGTTAGGGCCGATATTGTGGACAGGTGGATTCATGCGACACACTGTTAGAGCAGGAAAGGACCCTGCATGGTGCATTTTCTCTCCTACAGGGACCCGTGTGTGGGATCAAGCGGGACGAAGAACAAGAGTATCTCCAGTGAGAACCTGTGTGTCTCTGTCTTTTACTGTCTTGTTTGTCTCTGCCTATCCTCCTTTCTTCAGGGCATACAGTAGACCTTGCACTCTGGTGCGAGGTTGAGTCTTCACCTGGTGCGCGAGCACCTACAGTATAGGTGAAAATCTGGATCTGAGGCCAAAAGTGCCAGTGACGATTCTCACTTAAAACCCAAATCTTTGTGTGTGGTGCTCGGTCCGGTAGGGCGTATCAGTCGGCTTTGATGAAGGACTGTTCTCATGTCATCTCCTTCCTCCTAGGTAGTCGTGTCCAGCTTGGAATTCCAGGACCGTCTTAGCAACATAACGGCTGAAGGTGAGAGGGTGCAATGCAAGCTACGGAAGTATACCTGCACGGCAGCAGGCACCGCACCCCTGTTAAATGCATAATGACATAGTGTAATACAGTTTAGTAAAGACTTACTGAAAAAAAAAAACACTGTAGTAATGTATATACTGTAGTAAATTCACTGTTAAACTACTGTATAACAGTGAATATATTTTTCATCTACTGTACACTACTGTGTTTTACCTACAGTACTTACAATAATCATTGCTGTTTACTTTTTCTAGTTGGCATCATGCAGTGACCATTGGCAAATCCATTTTGTTTTCATCGTATCTAAAAGCATGTATTAAAAATATGTGATTAACTGCATACAGTATATTATGTTAAGTAAAAGAATGGTCATTAATTTTTACATTTGGTGTGTGCGTATTTTATCAATCTTTAACTGCGTCTGAGACCAAACACGTGCATCTGTCATTGCAAGGTAGAGTTGGGGTTGTTGTGAATAATGTAGTGAGTTTGACACAGTACCCCAACAGTACTGAACAGGAATTAATCTTACTATAAATCAGTACGTGACATACAGTATAGTAAGAACTATTGTGCACAATCTAACGATTTTCATATTAGGTCGTACGCAATAGCAGAAGATGCTTGCAGCATGGATCAGGGAACCTCAGATGGAGGCATTCCAGTGACCGTGGTTGTCTATGGGATGAATATCCAGGGGTGGAGGAGATGGACGGACCACTTCCTGCTTGAGTGTCTCTAACATAAAAGTTTATGAGGTGGTGTCAGAAGCCATTGGTATTCCATGCCGCCTTTGCAGGCCTCAGTTACCCTGAGTGGGCTTATGGGGGTAGTCAGAAGGTACAGTGGATTTAATGTAACCAAAAATTAGTCAGCTTAGCAGTTATATTTCACATGTGGAATGCATGTTGTAAGGTTTCCATAAGGAAAAAGGTCTTCCCCTATGGAGAGGTGGCGAGTTTGATTCTGCAAGAGGTGAAAAGGATGGTGATCTGGATAGGGAGAGGCTGGATGCTGTCAGCTGATCTTGCTGGTGGGGCCAGTTGAAGCTGCCTTGAGTGGGTGGTAGATAGTCTCTCTCAAGTCCAGCTTTGGGTTCGCTTTTCTTTCATGCCCTATCGATTTTTGAAGTAATTATTGGTGATTGATGGAGGTTTGCATAAATCTACCTGTAGGTGTTAGAGAATAGTGATGAGTAGAGATAGGTTAAGTGTTTAGGTAGGTTTCTTATTGTGTGATTTAGATTGTTTTCCCTTGTAAAGCTGCATACACACGGTTCGATCTGTGCCACCAATGACTTGAAAGATAACTGAAAGATCTCTTTGAAAGCCAAGTCATCCTGCCACATCTCTGAACAGGCAAAGTTGACAATATCATGCAAGTTGGCCTGCATATATGGATGATCATAGATATCATTATTGTTCATGCGGGAACGCGCATTGTTGGTTGTTCACTGCATAAAAATGAACAATATATCGTTATTGTTCATAGATATCGTACCATGTACACAAATTAAGGGGGAGGATTGTATATAAGTGCTAGGATAGGTTAAGTTGAATATATTAGATTAGAATGGGGAGTAATATGATGTAATATGTCCACCTTGTATTTGAGTTCATATGATTTTATGTATTTATTTTAAGTTGTATGTATTTATTATTTATATGTGTTGCAAGTTTTAATAAAATGAAGTCAGTGGGCCAGTTATTTAACCCCTGGACTGAGGGAGAAAGCTTTGGAAGCATTTGCAGACCTTCCCCAATAACTGTACAGTGATTACGTTACCATTATTACAATGATTCAACATCACCCGAGGATTAGACAGAATTTCAGTCTGAAAACAGTCCCCTGATACATATGCTGGTCTGTTAGTGCAATTATCAACCCTGTTGCATCAGTGGGTTAAGGGGATTGCGGGTGACTGACTTTGACAACTAAAATACCTCATTATCCAGGAACAGTTCATTGCACTGTGCCAAGCAAAGGTCAAATTGTGGATCCTGGATTGGGATCCCAAATCATCTTAGGAGGCTGGCAGACAAGTACACCAGCACAGGCTTCTCTGGTGAAGAGCTGAGGGACACCAGGACAAGCGGCATGGAGAGAAAGATGACATGCAGGATCACCCCTATTGTACCCTCTAAAACAATCTGTTGCTGACCTCCAAAATGTCAGTTATGTATTGGCAGAAGGGGAGGGGTTAAAGAGGCAGACTGTGGGCCCGATTCAGATCCGCTCACTAGATGCGTTCGCTCGCAGCAGTCAGCTGCCATAGTATGCAAATCCCGCGATCGCACAGCAAGACATTAGCACGCCCACTATGTCTTGGCGTGCAATCGCGGTATGTATTTAGACGCCCACCAGCCTGTCTTAAGACGCCCACTTTCCCTTAGTAATACACGTCATCTCCAGGAAGTGTATGCAACAATCGGTAACATCGTGTACCATCGGATCCATACTCAGCACTTGTGGCTGACCATACCCTACCGCGAGCACTACAAGTGCTTCAGTGAATAATTCAGCCATGTGACGCATTTTATGATGGCGCTGTGTCTGATTTATGCACGCCTCTGAAATGACATTATGGAGCAGAGACACGCCTGCCTTCGCACCACCACACCCCCGTTTCCATTCACCACCCCCCCATCATCACCCACAAACTGCTCGTCCTGTCACTCATTCTAGCGAGACATTATGTACCGGGGGCGATCCCATGGACTGGTTTGCGCATTGTGACTTATACGCATGCACAGATTGCGAACATCGGCTTGCTATGAGCGACCGGGTCTGAATCAGGCCATATGTGTAATATTAACTTGCTCAAAGCTTGCCATGACAGGGAAACCTGTGTGCTAGCTGTGTTGTGCTTACCTGAAAATGATCAGAAACCTGGCCCCTTATTGGATCTAGCAGCTGTTGCTAAAGAGGGGGGTTACTGGCAGATGGGGCCTGCAGTGAGAAGTGGTTGAAGGTGCAGCTAGTTGACAAGCTACAGCCCCATCAGTTCCATTGCTCAGGGAAGACTAAGAAAACACACCCGGTTAGCCATCATGCATAGCACGGTAATGCTGAAGGGTTCTCCTGACAATAGGAAGACATGGTGGTAGGGGGCACAGGAGAGAATGTGATGGGTGAATCAGTCTCCCTGAAGTAATCACCAGAAATTATAATTCATTAACTTTGTATGATAATGTAACTGCATTTGATGCCCTATAGCTTACCTAGGTTTGTGTTGCAGAGGGGCTAATGGGTAAACTGAGGTTTACGACCTCCGAGCCCTTGAAGCCAGCCAGACCAGGAAGAGGGGCAGATAACCATCCATTTCCATTCTTGAGGTTAGAGTTGAGTTAGGTTTAGAATTATATAGCAGTGTCTTCTCTCCTATGCAGACAGCTATGGGACACTTTCAGTAGCTTAGTCAAATGTGAAAAAACTGCCCTGTGTCATTTTAAAACAGCAGAATGTGTGAGTCACAGAATTATGAATAGTTGGCACTGAGAGCGTTAACCAGAAGGGTGGGGGCTAGGAGGGTGTCTGCGTAGCATAATTGTGTCACTTTTTATCCAGCTTCTCCATTTCTGGGGAGCAGCTATCTGGGGTTCAGATTAGGGGTGTGCACCGGCCACTTTTCGTGTTTTGTGTTTTGGTTTTGGATCTGGATCTTTCTTCGTGTTTTGGATCTGGATTGGTTTTGCCAAAACCACCCTTCCATGTTTTGGGTTCTGGGTTTTGTGTTTTGGATCTGTATTTTTTTGAAAAAAAGCATAAAAACAGCTAAAATCACAGAATTTGTAGGTTTTTCTGCTCCTATGCTATTATTAACCTCAATAACCTTAATTTCCACTCATTTCCAGTCTATTCTGAATACCTCACACCTCACAATAGTGTTTTTATGTCCAAAAGGTTGCACCGAGGTAGCTGGATGACTATGCTAAGCGACACGAGTGGGCGGCACAAACACGTGACCCATCTAGGCGTGAAACTGCAGTGGCAGACAGGATGGCATTGAAAAACTAGGCCCCAAACTGTACATAATGCAAAGAAAAAAAAGAGGTGCAAGATGGAATTGTCCTTGGGCCCTCCCACCCACCCTTATGTTGTATAAACAGGACATGCACACTTTAACAAACCAATCATTTCAGCGCCAGGGTCTGCCACACAACTGTGGCTGAAATGATTGGTTCGTTTGGGCCCCCACAAAACAAGCTGGCAATTAATCTGTCCCTGCACAAACTGGCTCTACGGAGGCAAGAAGTCGTCCTCATCCTCCTCATCCACAGATTCCTCACCCTCTTCAGTGTTATGTACATCCTCATCCTCACAGAGTATTAATTCGTCCCTGCTGGAACCACAGGTCCCTCTGTACGTTCTGGAGGCTGGTCTCCCTGGAAGAGTTGATCATTCATTTTATGAACATCATCTTCTCCACATTTTGTGGAAGCAACCTCCTACGCCTTTCGCTAACAAGGTTCCCGGCTGCACTAAACACTCTTTCGGAGTACACACTGGAGGGGGGGGCAACTCAGGTAAAATAGAGCCAGTTTGTACAGGGACCTCCAAATTGCTTCTTTTTCCTGCCAGTACAGGTACGGACTGTCTGACATGCCTACTTGGATGCTGTCACCGATGTAATCCTTTAACAGACAGACGCACGCTTGTCGCTGCTGCTTTGAGGATTCAAGTGCGGCTACAGCCCACACAATTCACAAAGACAGAAAAAAAAAAAGAATATTTTTATTGTTTGTGGAGCACACTTTGAGGGTTACACCACCCTCTAACAGACAGACGCACGCTTGTCGCTGCTGCTTTGAGGATGCAGGTGCGGCTACAGCCCACACAATTCACAAAGACAGAAAAAAGAAGAAGAATATTTTTATTCTTTGTGTAGCACACTTTGAGGGTGTCACCACTCTTTAACAGACAGACGCACACTTGTCGCTGCTGCTTTAAGGATGCAGGTGCGGCTACAGCCCACACATTTCACAAAGACCGAAAAAAAAGAACAATATTTTAATTGTTTGTGTAGCACACTTTGAGGGTGTCACCACCCTTTAACAGACAGACGCACGCTTGTCGCAGCTGCTTTAAGGATGCAGGTGCGGCTACAGCCCACACAATTCACTAAGACAGAAAAAAGAACAATATTTTAATTGTTTGTGTAGCACACTTTGAGGGTGTCACCACCCTTTAACAGACAGACGCACGCTTGTCGCTGCTGCTTTAAGGATGCAGGTGCGGCTACAGCCCACACAATTCACAAAGACAGAAAAAAGAAGAAGAATATTTTTATTGTTTGTGTAGCACACTTTGAGGGTGTCACCACCCTTTAACAGACAGACGCACACTTGTCGCTGCTGCTTTGATGATGCAGGTGGAATCTAGACGGGATTTGGAACCGAGGACACACTACCTCCATCAATTGTCTAAATCCCACTGCACTAATGTCGGATACCGGACGCATGTCTAACACCAACATAGCAGTCAAGGCCTCAGTTATACGTTTTGCTTCAGGATGACTGCTGTCGTACTTCATCCTCATCGCTAGGGACTGTTGGAGGGTCAATTGTTTAGTAAAGTAGTGATGTTCCTACTTCCTCTCTGGGATGATGAACAACTCCCAGCAGCAGCAACAGCACTAGTAGGAAGTGGTTCTTGATCTTTCCCTATTTTATTTTTATCAGAGAAAGTTTGGTCCTCCATTTATGTTATATTGATATATATACGTGCGGCTAAAGCGCACACAAACACAGAAAATATTTTTTTATTTTTGCTGGAGAGTAGTGCACTTTGTGGGTTACACCACCCTTTAAGAAATGAGCCAGCCGGCTCTTTACTTATGGGACACAGGCGCACGCTTGGCGCTGCTCCTTTGTTGATGCACGTGCAGCCACAGTGCACACAAGTCACAAACACAGAAAATATATATTTTTTTTGGTTTGGAGTGTACTTTCGGGGGTTACAGCACCCTTTAACGGTCAAGCCAGCTGGCCCTTTACTTATGACACAGGCGCACACTTGGCACTACTTTGTTGATGCACGTGCGGCTACTGCGCACACAATTCACAAACACAGAAAATAATTTTTTTTCGGTTTGGACTGGAGTGTACTTTCGGGGGTTACAGCACCCTTTAACGGTCAAGCCAGCCGGCCCTTTACTTATGACACAGGCGCACGCTTGGCACTACTTTGTTGATGCACGTGCGGCTACTGCGCACACAATTCACAAACACAGAAAATAAATTTTTTTTTGGTTTGGACTGGAGTGTACTTTGGGGGTTACAGCACCCTTTAACGGTCAAGCCAGCTGGCCCTTTACTTATGACACAGGCGCACGCTTGGCACTACTTTGTTGATGCACGTGCGGCTACTGCGCACACAATTCACAAACACAGAAAATAATTTTTTTTTTGGTTTGGACTGGAGTGTACTTTGGGGGTTACAGCACCCTTTAACGGTCAAGCCAGCCGGCCCTTTACTTATGACACAGGCGCACGCTTGGCACTACTTTGTTGATGCACGTGCGGCTACTGCGCACACAATTCACAAACACAGAAAATAATTTTTTTTTTGGTTTGGACTGGAGTGTACTTTGGGGGTTACAGCACCCTTTAACGGTCAAGCCAGCCGGCCCTTTACTTATGACACAGGCGCACGCTTGGCACTACTTTGTTGATGCACGTGCGGCTACTGCGCACACAATTCACAAACACAGAAAATATATTATTTTTTTAGCACTTGGGGGGAGCACCCCTGATGGACAGAGCACCCCCTGGACAACACTACAGCACCTCTTTAGGACTGGGACACTGCACAGGACTTTGGAGTGGACACAGCCCCTATGGAGAACTGACTGCACAACACAGTCCAGCCAGCCCCTATGGACTTTGAAGTAGTGGACACAGCCCCTATTAACAACAGCAGCACAGCACAACACAGCCAGCCCCTATGGACTTTGAAGTAGTGGACAACAGCAGCACTACACTACACTACAGTACACTACACTACACAGCCCTAACTCCCACCCTCCCTCTTCACTGTCCACAGCCGAGTGAGAAAATGGCGCCGACGTGGGTACCTTATATAGGATCCAAAACCCGCGAGACTCGGAAGGCGGGATGATGACGTTTTGCCTCGATTTCAGAATCCGAGTCAGGCGGGAAAAGTCGAGCCTGACTCGGATCGGGGGGGCTCGGATTTCAGAAATCCGAACCCGCTCACCCCTAGTTCAGATACACCTGAAACTATCTTCTAGTGAAGCTCCTGCACACAGATATTTAGGTCTTATTGTAAGTTCATATTCCGATTCCTCCTTTATTTTTTGTTTTCTGAATTATTTGCATGTAAAAGTCTGTATGTCATTATATTTACTCAATTTTTGTAACCAAGCCTTGAAAATATTTTTTTAATTAAAACACATTTAATCTATCGTATTCTCTGTGATTCTTATTTGAGGCCCATGCTACATACCTGTGTGTAACTCAAGGTGATTTATTAATAATTGTTTGGAGAACGCGAAGACTCTAAAATTCCGTGGTGGCAATAGAATCGTGTATTTTGGTAAGTGACCGAGGTGCGTTGGCGTCACGACAAGCTCATCCAGATTGCTGTATCTGTGAATCAGCACGGGATCGTGACACTGATGTTCACTAGTATAGCTCAATGTGTTTCATATAGATATACGGTCATTATTTATCAATATACTGTAGCTCCACGTGCAATCACCATTCAGTATGACACCATATAACCCCATAGGATTCCCGACAGTCTCTTGTGCCACCAGCCATTGCCCAGAGTACGCATGCCTGGGTCCTCATTGCTTTGATTAGTTTCACAGAGCAAAATGTAAACCAAAAATAATAGCAAACATTCAAAATGATTTATGGACAAGGAGCAGTTTGTGCCTTGTGCCCTATGTAGGCACTGTAACTAAATGTCCTCCCAGGTCACACTCTGAACGAGATTAGAATTTCATTTTGCTCATTCAGAAAAAAAAAAAATACTGTTCATTATCTGCTAATATAGTCCAGGGACAAGGACAGAAGATGACACTAATTTCATATATTGCAGATATAGGGAGTGTTAGCCCTTAGTTGGTCATATAACACAGTATAGGCTGCAGCTGACTACTTTTATTGTTTCCATGGGACACCTATATTACCAGGCCTCACATTGTTCCAGTACTATAATATATTGTTTGCTTTTATTATAGAAGGAACAGTAACCCACACTAAGTGCAGAGGCTGAGTATCTGGTAGTATATAACAGCATTACATTGACTTTCCTGTGTGACAGGGGTAAACACCCTGCATTCACTAGTGCTCAGTGGGGAGAATATCACATCTCTCCTGCCTGGCCCAGGTCACCTGCTATAGTATACACAGCGCATTATTCCAGCTCTCAGCCTGGTGCTGGGGAGAATATCACATCTCTCCTGCCTGGCCCAGGTCACCTGCTATAGTATACACAGTGCATTATTCCAGCTCTCAGCCTGGTGCTGGGGAGAATATCACATCTCTCCTGCCTGGGCCAGGTCGCCTGCTATAGTATACACAGTGCATTATTCCAGCTCTCAGCCTGGTGCTGGGGAGAATATCACAGCTCTCCTGCCTGGGCCAGGTCACCTGCTATAGTATACACAGCGCATTATTCCAGCTCTCAGCCTGGTGCTGGGGAGAATATCGCATCTCTCCTGCCTGGGCCAGGTCACCTGCTATAGTATACACAGCGCATTATTCCAGCTCTCAGCCTGGTGCTGGGGAGAATATCACAGCTCTCCTGCCTGGGCCAGGTCACCTGCTATAGTATACACAGCGCATTATTCCAGCTCTCAGCCTGGTGCTGGGGAGAATATCACAGCTCTCCTGCCTGGGCCAGGTCACCTGCTATAGTATACACAGCGCATTATTCCAGCTCTCAGCCTGGTGCTGGGGAGGCTGCAGAACAAACTCACAAATGGACATTTCTAGTAGTTTTGGCCCCTTTAGTAAAGAAGGAAAAATCTTATCACATTACTCTGTAAGATGGTATTTTCCTGCTATTACCTATAATCTGTGTGGAGCGGAGATGACAAGTTCTCATGTCACTGACTGACCTATTTAGAATACAAACATCAGAAGTGTAACTGCTAAAAGTAATAAAATAATAGATTTCTCTAGAAACAGTATCACCCCCCCCCCCCCATCCAACACACCACAAATAATGAGAGGTCTAAACAATCCCCAGAATGCCCCTTATATACCTATACAATTACCTGCAGGTGTGTAGCTATTCCAGGGTGTGGTCTCCTCTCTGGCAGGTGCAGTGTAGGATTCTAGGTCCTAAAGACTCCACTTTCCATAGAAACTGTCCCAGGGTGTGGGTGATAGACTAGAGCACAGGTTCTCAAACTTAGTCCTCAGGACCCCAAGCAGTGCATGTTTTCCAAGTCTCTGCACAGAATCGCAAGTGAAATAATTAGCTCCACTTGTGGATGTTTTACAATGTGTCAGTGAGTAATGAGCCCCACCTGTGCACCTGCTGGGTGACCTGGAAAATGTGACCTGTGTGGGGTCCTGAGGACCAAGTTTGAGAACTACTGCACTAGAGAGTGGTGTAATACAGTATGTGAGCTTCTTACTGTACTAATTACACTTTTCCCACAAATATGCATAACACAGTAGGTGCATAGCATCAAGAGTGTGTGTATAAGATCTAGGCCTGTCATACATCCCTTTAATATGGGACACATGTGAATTACACAGATTCTGTGGCTGGCTGACTACTTGTCTCCACTTCACCTGGTTTTAATTAGCCACAGAATTCATGTAATTCATGTATCCCAAATGAAAGGGATCATATGGTAATTATATATATATATATATATATATATATATACACTGTATATATGTGTGTGTGTTAGTTCATATATATATATATACAGTATATATATATATATATATATACATATCTATCTATCTATCTATCTATCTATCTATCTATCTATCTATCTATCTATCTATCTATATATAAGATGTAGTTCTCAACTTCAACCCTCAAATTTTCCCACTAGTTCATGTTTCAAGGATTTCCGGGATAATTACAGACCAGCAAAATGGATTTGGGGGCCTATTTGCCAAGCTGTTTATTGTCCATACAATGATGTAGAAACAGAAGTTTGTGCCCTTTTATGTATTGTGTTTGTGTGATAATAGCTTAATGCTGGAGATAACACAAAAATCCCCCACAGTCCCCATTATTCACAATAGGGACTATGGTCTGACCCCTCAGCACCACAAAGGTTGCCCACTTTTGTTGTATACAATGTCGATGTGTTCGCAGTTAGGCGATTATCGCCCATCTGCGCACGTGTCTGAGTCACACTGCGCATGTACAAGGTATATTACTGTAGACGCTCACAGCGAGGATTTATTCACCACTGTGACTGAGAGTCAGGATCATTTGGGGTGGTAACAGGGCGCGTCCCATCCTGCAGGTGCGTCCCATCCTGTGCCTATGATCCCGGGGGCAGTAACCATGACTCTGGCGTCTTAGCTCGTCTGTGATCAATGCTGAGTCTTTCTACGCAGTCACTTGGATTTGCAAAGACACCATTGGGCATCTCAGTACATATCCCGGTGGCTGCGATATTTGCATATTTTCGCACAGCAGCTGCATAAGGGGTCGCAGCAGCATCGGCGGCAGCGGCATTAGCGTTTATCTGGCCCTTCATGCCTCCGGAGGTAATCTAGCAGGAGAGAGATCTTAATCTGAACACGGCCACTGCCACATACAGTATAATTAGTACATAGGTCCCTAGATCACAGGTGCACGATTAAAGAGATTTACAAAAACATGACCCATTGGTGTATATGTATATATGTGTATATATATATGTCCCAGTCTGTAGGGATGACACTCAGGATCTCAGCAATGTTAATAAAACATAGGTGACACCAGCATTGTAATAGCCAACGACATGTCTGATGTGCTCTGAGTGCCATCCATACACTACACACTGGGATTTACATTAACACTGGGAAAGGCACCAGGACATGCTGTGGCTGCTGGAGGGAGTGCCGGAGAACACAACAAATATATATATATATTAGGGGTGAGCGGGTTCGGATTTCTGAAATCCGAACCCCCCCGAGCCCCCCCGATCCGAGTCCGATCCGAATCAGGCTCGACTTTTCCCGCCTGACTCGGATCTGAAATCGAGGCAAAACGTCATCATCCCGCCTTCCGAGTCTCGCGGGTTTTGGATCCTATATAAGGTACCCACGTCGGCGCCATTTTCTCACTCGGCTGTGGACAGTGAAGAGGGAGGGTGGGAGTTAGGGCTGTGTAGTGTAGTGTAGTGTAGTGCTGCTGTTGTCCACTACTTCAAAGTCCATAGGGGCTGGCTGTGTTGTGCTGTGCTGCTGTTGTTAATAGGGGCTGTGTCCACTACTTCAAAGTCCATAGGGGCTGGCTGGACTGTGTTGTGCAGTCAGTTCTCCATAGGGGCTGTGTCCACTCCAAAGTCCTGTGCAGTGTCCCAGTCCTAAAGAGGTGCTGTAGTGTTGTCCAGCGGGTGCTCTGTCCATCAGGGGTGCTCCCCCCAAGTGCTAAAAAAATAATATATTTTCTGTGTTTGTGAATTGTGTGCGCAGTAGCCGCACGTGCATCAACAAAGTAGTGCCAAGCGTGCGCCTGTGTCATAAGTAAAGGGCCGGCTGGCTTGACCGTTAAAGGGTGCTGTAACCCCCGAAAGTACACTCCAGTCCAAACCAAAAAAAAATTATTTTCTGTGTTTGTGAATTGTGTGCGCAGTAGCCGCACGTGCATCAACAAAGTAGTGCCAAGCGTGCGCCTGTGTCATAAGTAAAGGGCCGGCTGGCTTGACCGTTAAGGGTGCTGTAACCCCCGAAAGTACACTCCAGTCCAAACCAAAAAAAAAATTATTTTCTGTGTTTGTGAATTGTGTGCGCAGTAGCCGCACGTGCATCAACAAAGTAGTGCCAAGCGTGCGCCTGTGTCATAAGTAAAGGGCCGGCTGGCTTGACCGTTAAGGGTGCTGTAACCCCCGAAAGTACACTCCAGTCCAAACCAAAAAAAAAATTATTTTCTGTGTTTGTGAATTGTGTGCGCAGTAGCCGCACGTGCATCAACAAAGTAGTGCCAAGCGTGCGCCTGTGTCATAAGTAAAGGGCCGGCTGGCTTGACCGTTAAGGGTGCTGTAACCCCCGAAAGTACACTCCAGTCCAAACCAAAAAAAATTTTATTTTCTGTGTTTGTGAATTGTGTGCGCAGTAGCCGCACGTGTATCAACAAAGTAGTGCCAAGCGTGCGCCTGTGTCATAAGTAAAGGGCCGGCTGGCTTGACCGTTAAAGGGTGCTGTAACCCCCAAAGTACACTCCAGTCCAAACCGAAAAAAAATTATTTTCTGTGTTTGTGAATTGTGTGCGCAGTAGCCGCACGTGCATCAACAAAGTAGTGCCAAGTGTGCGCCTGTGTCATAAGTAAAGGGCCGGCTGGCTTGACCGTTAAAGGGTGCTGTAACCCCCGAAAGTACACTCCAGTCCAAACCAAAAAAAAAATTATTTTCTGTGTTTGTGAATTGTGTGCGCAGTAGCCGCACGTGCATCAACAAAGTAGTGCCAAGCGTGCGCCTGTGTCATAAGTAAAGGGCCAGCTGGCTTGACCGTTAAAGGGTTCTGTAACCCCCAAAGTACACTCCAAACCAAAAAAATATATATTTTCTGTGTTTGTGACTTGTGTGCACTGTGGCTGCACGTGCATCAACAAAGGAGCAGCGCCAAGCGTGCGCCTGTGTCCCATAAGTAAAGAGCCGGCTGGCTCATTTCTTAAAGGGTGGTGTAACCCACAAAGTGCACTACTCTCCAGCAAAAATAAAAAAATATTTTCTGTGTTTGTGTGCGCTTTAGCCGCACGTATATATATCAATATAACATAAATGGAGGACCAAACTTTCTCTGATAAAAATAAAATAGGGAAAGATCAAGAACCACTTCCTACTAGTGCTGTTGCTGCTGCTGGGAGTTGTTCATCATCCCAGAGAGGAAGTAGGAACATCACTACTTTTACTAAACAATTGACCCTCCAACAGTCCCTAGCGATGAGGATGAAGTACGACAGCAGTCATCCTGAAGCAAAACGTATAACTGAGGCCTTGACTGCTATGTTGGTGTTAGACGTGCATCCGGTATCCGACATTAGTGCAGTGGGATTTAGACAATTGATGGAGGTAGTGTGTCCTCGGTTCCAAATCCCGTCTAGATTCCACCTGCATCCTCAAAGCAGCAGCGACAAGCGTGCGTCTGTCTGTTAAAGGGTGGTGACACCCTCAAAGTGTGCTACACAAACAATTAAAATATTGTTCTTTTTTTTTCGGTCTTTGTGAAATGTGTGGGCTGTAGCCGCACCTGCATCCTTAAAGCAGCAGCAACAAGCGTGCGTCTGTCTGTTAAAGGGTGGTGACACCCTCAAAGTGTGCTACACAAACAATAAAAATATTCTTCTTCTTTTATCTGTCTATGTGAATTGTGTGGGCTGTAGCCGCACCTGCATCCTTAAAGCAGCAGCGACAAGCGTGCGTCTGTCTGTTAAAGGGTGGTGACACCCTCAAAGTGTTCTACACAAACAATTAAAATATTGTTCTTTTTTTTCGGTCTTTGTGAAATGTGTGGGCTGTAGCCGCACCTGCATCCTTAAAGCAGCAGCGACAAGCGTGCGTCTGTCTGTTAAAGGGTGGTGTAACTCTCAAAGTGCTCCAAAAAATAAAAAACTATTTTTTTTATGTGTTTGTGACTTGTGTGCGATGTAGCCGCACTTGCATCCTCAAAGCAGCAGCGACAAGCGTGCGTCTGTCTAAAGGGTGGTGACACCCTCAAAGTGTGCTACACAAACAATAAAAATATTCTTCTTTTTTCTGTCTTTGTGAATTGTGTGGGCTGTAGCCGCACCTGCATCCTTAAAGCAGCAGCGACAAGCGTGCGTCTGTCTGTTAAAGGGTGGTGACACCCTCAAAGTGTGCTACACAAACAATTATAATATTGTTCTTTTTTTTTCGGTCTTTGTGAAATGTGTGGGCTGTAGCCGCACCTGCATCCTTAAAGCAGCAGCGACAAGCGTGCGTCTGTCTGTTAAAGGGTGGTGACACCCTCAAAGTGTGCTACACAAAGAATAAAAATATTCTTCTTCTTTTTTCTGTCTTTGTGAATTGTGTGGGCTGTAGCCGCACTTGCATCCTCAAAGCAGCAGCGACAAGCGTGCGTCTGTCTGTTAGAGGGTGGTGTAACCCTCAAAGTGTGCTCCACAAACAATAAAAATATTCTTTTTTTTTTCTGTCTTTGTGAATTGTGTGTGCTGTAGCCGCACTTGAATCCTCAAAGCAGCAGCGACAAGCGTGCGTCTGTCTGTTAAAGGATTACATCGGTGACAGCATCCAAGTAGGCATGTCAGACAGTCCGTACCTGTACTGGCAGGAAAAAGAAGCAATTTGGAGGTCCCTGTACAAACTGGCTCTATTTTACCTGAGTTGCCCCCCCTCCAGTGTGTACTCCGAAAGAGTGTTTAGTGCAGCCGGGAACCTTGTTAGCGAAAGGCGTAGGAGGTTGCTTCCACAAAATGTGGAGAAGATGATGTTCATAAAATGAATGATCAACTCTTCCAGGGAGACCAGCCTCCAGAACGTACAGAGGGACCTGTGGTTCCAGCAGGGATGAATTAATACTCTGTGAGGATGAGGATGTACATAACACTGAAGATGGTGAGGAATCTGTGGATGAGGAGGATGAGGACGACTTCTTGCCTCCGTAGAGCCAGTTTGTGCAGGGACAGATTAATTGCCAGCTTGTTTTGTGGGGGCCCAAACGAACCAATCATTTCAGCCACAGTTGTGTGGCAGACCCTGGCGCTGAAATGATTGGTTTGTTAAAGTGTGCATGTCCTGTTTATACAACATAAGGGTGGGTGGGAGGGCCCAAGGACAATTCCATCTTGCACCTCTTTTTTTTCTTTGCATTATGTACAGTTTGGGGCCTAGTTTTTCAATGCCATCCTGTCTGCCACTGCAGTTTCACGCCTAGATGGGTCACGTGTTTGTGCCGCCCACTCGTGTCGCTTAGCATAGTCATCCAGCTACCTCGGTGCAACCTTTTGGACATAAAAACACTATTGTGAGGTGTGAGGTATTCAGAATAGACTGGAAATGAGTGGAAATTAAGGTTATTGAGGTTAATAATAGCATAGGAGCAGAAAAACCTACAAATTCTGTGATTTTAGCTGTTTTTATGCTTTTTTTTCAAAAAAATACAGATCCAAAACACAAAACCCAGAACCCAAAACACGGAAGGGTGGTTTTGGCAAAACCAATCCAGATCCAAAACACGAAGAAAGATCCAGATCCAAAACCAAAACACAAAACACGAAAAGTGGCCGGTGCACACCCCTAATATATATATATATATATATATATATATATATATATATATATATATATATGAAAAATGAAAGAACACGAGGGCACCTCCTAGTGCAAAATCATATAAAAATCACATTCAGGAATTTCAAATAAAGTGGCCCTGTACCAATATAGAAGGATGAAGCTTATCTTAAATCTCAGAATTACTCCTTACATGATCCTCCATAAAACATATATTCTTTTATTAGGCTCATGAGAATAGAAACATAAAGGTAGACATATACAGTACTATACTTTAATACTATTTAGGTAACAGCATTTACCAAAACAAGCAATGGAAGTGCATGAATAAATTATATATAAAGGTAGGGCTTATCTTAAAGTAAGTCGGAAGATATCAGCCAAAAACACCATACACCCAACGCCAAACACCATACACCCAACGCCAAACACCATACACCCAACCCACACCTTGATAAAGATCCACTGAGGATCGAAACAGCGTTGGTGCAGAGATTTGTGGGCAACTTTTAGGACAATCAGAGAGACCGGGATTTTTTATTTTGAGTTATGCAATAGACCTAACACAGGTTTTAGTCCGGACCTTTTACCTGCAAGTGGAGAAATTGCGTAATTACTTCGATTTACCATCAATAATTTGACTATGGACTCTGATGTGGACTTCAAAATCCCTATTTGATTGTGCCTATTTTATCATTATAATTTTTGTTGTTTGAATAAACCATCATTGAAGTTCTATCATATCTATTGTGTGACACTTCATTAAGAAGTTCAAAGATTTTTCTGCATGTGGACCCCCTTTTTGTCCCCTAATTCATAGTCCTTTCATTGGAGATGATCCAATTGAGAAGGAGAAAGTGTGTTTTTTTCATTTTCCTGGGAATATACTACCTTCTGAGAATAAGTGTTAACAAGTTCAAAGATACCTCTATATGTGGATCCCTACTTTATACTATGTGAGTTGGGGTACACCCATCCATTAAGCTCCTGTATGACACATGGTGAAGCATATTGAAAGATACCTTTATATGTATTTCCAACACACTCATTAAGTGAGTTTATGGTCCGCCTATTCATACATCTAGTGGTGGTGAGGTCCTGTCCTAATTCGATTGAGTGACGTCCATCTTGGATTAAAAGAAAATCTATTCTTCTTCTTTAGAACACAAAGGAGAAAATATACATAAGTGTATCAATTCTAACATTACTTCACATATGTTCCTTTTTGTTTATGTTTAAATTTCATATTCCATTCTACGGAGTTGATCATTTTGAAAAGGAGAATTTCTAGTCTTGATGACCTTCTGTTAAGTATATATATTATTTAAGTCTGTATCGCCTTAGATCCTAATCCCACTTTTTACGCACCATACACCCAACGCCAAACACCATACACTCAACGCCAAACACCATACACCCAACACTAAACACCATACACCATACACCCAATGCCAGACACCATACACCTAATGCCAAACACCATACACCAAACACCATACATCCAACACCAAACACCCAATGCCAAACACCATACACCCAATGCCAAACACCATACACCCAACACCAAACACCTAACACCAGACACCATACACCCAACGCCAAACACCATACACCCAACGCCAAACACCATACACCCAAACCAAACACCATACACCCAACGACAAACGCCATACACCCAACGCCATACACCCAACACCAAACACTATACACCCAACGCATGTGCCCTCAGGGGCATTTTGGACTTATTGTTATGTACATCATATTGAAATAAAGACTTTTATTTTTTTATTTAGAATTTTTATTTTCATCTAGTGCCACAGTGTGTGTATATATATATATATATATATACATGTACATTTAATTTTGTCATGTTTTAAATTAAAACACTGTATTGTACTATACTGTACATGTCCTCAGGCCTTTCTGGCCATGCCACACAGCACATAAAACTTTTAGCCATTGTCCCAACTGTATTAGTAATTTTCTTAATGTCTGCAAAACAGCCTCAAAGTCTATGAAATGTTGCCTCAACTTTGCTTAATTCTTATTTACAGGTTACAAAGCCTTGCTCATCATTACACAGCTTTATCTGCCGTCCAGTACTAGATATTTTATAGCAAGCTGTACAGTGGAGCATGCAGGGGGCCTCTGAGTACCTGGACTGACCACAATGGTAGACCCGCCCCCTTGCAGCATAATGACATGATTCATGGGTGTCCTTTTGGTTCTGCCCCCTCCTAATACACCTGAAAATCTCGCATTATGTCATGAGGGGGGCATGGCCTAATGATGTGAGTTACCTGGCCCCACCCACAACAAAATCTGCTGCATTGCATCTTTCATCTGAAGGTAAAATCTATAATTAATATATATACATATTATTATCCTTTAAATATATAGCACCACATAACAAAGTGCTAAAACAATTGAGCAGAACAATGACTTACAGTACAAGACAATGCAGGACAAGAACATGGTATATAAATATTGCTGCAACAGCAGTCAGAACTCTCAAAGAAGTAGTACAGTAGCAGAAGGTAGGGGTTAGGTTCTGTAAGTAATAGTAAGGGAAGGAAAAGCACATGGGGAGGAGGGCCCTGCTCGTGAGAGCTTACAGTAAATTCTAAAGGGTAGAGGCAGACAGACAAGGGGGACACAGATGGGGTAGTTAGTGAGCATGGGACAGAGGGTTAGGATGGGAGCTGGAAGGCTTTATAGATTTGCAGAGAGGTGGTGAGTCTGACAGGGAGAGATAGAGAGTTCCAGGGGTAGGGAGCAGCATGTGGAAAATCTTGGAGTTGGTCATGGGAAGAAGTAATCAGTTGTCAGGAGTGAAGAGGGCGGACGGTAGTGTAAAGATCAGAGATGTAACTGGCAGAGGAATGGGTGAGGGCTAAGTAAGTGAGTGTGAGAAACTTTAATTGGGTTCTGAAAGGGAAGGGGAGCCAGTGGAGGGCTTGCAGGAGAGGGGAGGCAGATGTAGAGCATTTGGAGAGGAAGATGAGCTGAGCAGCAGCATTGAGCACAGACTGGAGAGGAGAGAGGTGGGAGTCAGGGAGGCCAGATAGGAGGAGGTTACAGTAGTCCAATCTGGAGATGACCAGTGAGTGGATGAGGGTCTTAGTAGCATCCAGGTGAGAAAGGGTCTGATCTTGGAGATATTTTTAAGATGGAAATGACAGGACTGCAAAAGGTGCTGAATAAGTGGTTTGAAGGTAAGACTAGAGGAGATGATTGTGCCATCAATAGATAATTAATTTGTGGGAGGTGAGGTTGTACAAAAACAAGATATAACACACTAACAATCTATCCTGGCAAATGCCTAAAATATAATTGCTTGAAAAAGCCAATTGTAGTATTTGATTATCAATAGATTATACAGCACAATGTCAGGCATGCAGACAGGGGATAGCAGTGTCAGATTGCTCATATAAAATAAACAAGATACCACAACCAGGCAAAACTCAGAAATGTAATTAGTTAAAAAAATAATTTCCCAAAGATTACACACGGATATGTCTGATTATACAGGGGTATCAGCACCACAGTGATTATTGGAAAACAATAGAGACACAAATACCCATTTTACACCAAAAACCTGGGTCTGACCTGAGTTTTCAGACATGGTTCCAAACAGGGGCGGAACTAGCGGCGGTGCAGCCGGTGCCTTGCACCGGGGCCCGCTGTGGTGCAGGGGCCCATGACCACCTGCATCCGACAGCACTGCTGCCCGCCGACCTGGTCCCCATTACCTAAATGGTTGGAGCTGGAGCAGGCCCGCTTCGGCCGCTCCGACTCCAACATGAGAGACACCCACCGCAGCCCGGCCCCTTGCTCCAGAAGGCTGGCCCCTTGTTATGACACGGCGCACATGACATCATGACATCATGTGCACCATGTCATAACAAGGAGCCGGGCTGCTGGAGTAAGAAGATCAAGAGGAGCCGCGGATCGAGAGGAGCAGAAGAGAAAGACATAAGGTAAGTGGCGGTGGTATGGAGGGGGGGAGGGAAAAATGGGAAAAAGGCTGAGACACACGCTGGAGCTGGTGGGGGGAGAGGCTGACACATGCTGGGGCTGGGGGTTGGAAGAGGCTGACACACGCTGGCGCTGGTGGGAAAGAGGCTCACACATGCTGGGGGGGAAAGAGGTTGAGACACATGCTGGGGCTGGGGGGGAAGAGGCTAATACACACTGGCACTGGGGGGGAAAGAGGCTGACACACACTGGGGGGAAAGAGGTTGAGACATGTTGGGGCTGGGGGGGAAAAAGGCTGACACACACACTGGGGCTGGGGGGGGAAAAGGCTGAGACACACACTGGGGCTGGGGGGAAAAAGGATGAGACACATGCTGGGGCTGGGGGGAAAGAGACTGACACGCTGGGGCTGGGGGGGGGAAGGCTGAGACACATGCTGGGGCTGGGGGGGAAGAGGCTAACACACACTGGGGCTGGGGGGGGAAGAGGCTGACACACGCTGGCACTGGGGGGGAAAGAGGCTGACACATGCTGGGGGCAAAGAGGTCGAGACATGCTGGGGCTGGGGGGGGGGAAAAGGCTGAGACACACTGGGGCTGGGGGGGGGAAGGCTGAGACACACACTGGGGCTGGGGGGGGAAAGGCTGAGACACATGCTGGGGCTTGGGGGAAAGAGACTGACACACTGGGGCTGGGCGGGGGGAAAGGCTGAGACACATGCTGGGGCTGGGGGGGAAAAAGGCTGAGACACATGCTGGGGCTGGGGGGGAAAAAGGCTGAGACACATGCTGGAGCTGGGGGGGATTAAGGCTGAGACACATGCTGGGACTGTGGGGGAAAGAGGCTGATACACATGCTGGAGCTGGGGGGGAGAGATGCTGACATGCTGGGGGGAAAGAGACTGACACATGCTGGGGCTGGGGGGAAAGAGACTGACACACACTGGGGCTGGGGGGAAAGAGACTGACACGCTGGGGCTGAGGGGGGAAAGGCTGAGACATGCTGGGGCTGGGGGGGGAAAAGGCTGAGACACATGCTAGGGCTGGGGGGAAAGATGCTAACATGCTGGGGGGAAAGAGACTGACACATGCTGGGGCTGGGGGGGAAAGAGGCTGATACATGCTGGGGCTGGGGGGGAAATAGGCTGACACGCTGGGGCTGGGGGTGAAAGAGGCTGACACGCTGGGGCTGGGGGGGAAAGAGGCTGACACACGCTGGGGGGGAAAGCGGCTGACACACATACTGGGGCTGGGAGGAAAAGAGGCTGACATGCTGGGGTTGGGACATGCTGGCGGGAAGAACGAGGCAGAGACTTGCTGGGGATGCCGGGCGAATGAGGCTGACACACTGGGGCTTGGGGGGAGAACAAGGCTGACACACTCAGGCTGGACAGACTGAATTTACTGACTGGGGGGCAGAGAGGGGTGGTGAGAAAACAAGGCTGGGCAGCAGGACAGATACTGTAATTACTGGGGAGGGGTGAGGGGTGGTGAAAAAATTTTGAGGTGCCAGGAATGGGTGGGGTGGGGGGGGCCAAAGCATATTCTTGCACCTGCGCCCACCACTTTCTAGCTCCACCACTGGTTCCAAACCAGGTCAGAACCTGTTTACACTGCACTTTAGTCATACTAAACCGCAGTTACACAAAACAATGGAGACCCAACGACTCATTGAGTCCTCTTGGGGACAGGGTGTCCAGTCTGATAATCCAATTGGATTCACACTGTAACTGCTTTTTGGCACGATCACCCCCTCTGTGCAATGAATGGACGTGATAAATGATTCTGTACCTCAGAGTAGCAAGGTCATGCTTAGCCTATGCAAAATGCTTGGCCACTGGCTGATCACTAGTGCCAGTGGCAATGGCCATCCGAATGGCCGACCGATGTTGGGCCATGCGTATTCTAAGGGTATATTCTGTCATCCCTATATACATTTTTGAACAAAGGCACATAATAGTGTACACAATGAAACTCATAGTACATGTAAGATGGTGCCGAATACTATATTTTGCTCCCATATACGGGTGAAAAAATGTTGACGCTGTTTGTAAAAAACTGCAAGTTGTAGAATTAGGGCATTTGAAGCACCCCAAATTCGGGGTACCAAAAAATGATTTCTTCTTTGTTTTTACCCAGTAATGCAATGTCATTGCGTACCAGGTAATCCCCATGATTTTTGCCCCTACGATAACATGACATCAATGGGGTATCATGTAATGGTTTAAGGTCCATGCCAGAAGAAATAATGGGCCACAATGATTTGGCCTCCCGGTTGATAGTAGTACTCATATGATTGTACTTGTTTACCCAAATGTGTCTATTCATTTGTTTATTTGATTTGGTGACACTACCAAGGAGCAATTTCTCAGTAGGAACAGCCAAAGCCTTGTTCTTTGCGAGTGTCAACAGCGGGACTTTATATCTTCTTTGAACTAATTTTTCAAACATAATATCCAATTGCCTAATCCCCTCATCACGGTTCCTGGCAATTCTCAACGCTCGCAAAAACTGCAAGTAAGGGAGAGCATTCTTAAGTGGACCAGGATGAGCACTGCTGGCTAACAGGATGTCTGTAGGTTTCGTAAACAACAAGGGCACCAGCCTCTCCTCACTTTTTGTTAATGACACATCCAGGAAATTAATTGTATTAGGATCTATAGTGTAAGTAAATTTCACTGGTTTATCCAACTGATTATATGATTCAATCACATCTATAAAGGACTGTGCGTTGCCACCCCACACGACAAAAAATCATTTATATAGCGATAGAACGCTAACACATTCTTCACCACCTCTGGATCAGCAAAAAATTCTTCTCATTTGACGGTGAGCATGTATGTGTTAGCGTAAGATGGGGCCACATTGGACCCCATCACACACCCTGATAGCTGTAAAAAGTATACACCATAGAACATGAAGTCATTGCGAGTCAGTGTCAACTCTAGCAATTCCATGAACAATTCAATATTCGGTCCCTTATACAGGGGATTGTCTGTCAGTTTTAGCCTAGTAGCCTGCGGGGGATGCAGGTATACAGGCTACAGACATCTACAACACACAATAGACTATCATGGGGCAAATCAGGGAGTTTAGTTAGTGATAACAGCAGACTATTTGTGTCCTTGAAAAGGGTGGATACAGACTGGACACATGTTTGTAAAAGGGCATCTACAGCAGATAGGTAGAAATAGGCTGATAAAGTGAGCCACGGTGATGATAGGCCGCCCTGGAGGCTTAGTAGCATTTTTGTGGATCTTAGTGATAAGATAAATCAGAGGTTTGATAGGGAACTTTTCTAAAGCTTTTTTGATAGGAGGTGACACCAGCCCATGAGCAACAGCCTCACTGATCAACAAATCAAGTTCTCTTTTAAAAAACTGAGTGGGATCTTGTGCCAATTGCTTATATGTATTAGTGTCACTATGCTGTTTGGCAGCTTCATATTTATAGTCCTGCAGATTCAAGACCATTATGGCACCCCACTTATCCACCTTACGGAACACAACATCATCATAGGTAGTCATTTTCTTCAGGGCAGAACGTTCATCTTTGTTTAAATTCCAAAATTTTGGCTTGTGTACTTTTTCTATGGAGTGCCGCCTATGGATATTTCATATATAAATATATATATACTGTATATATATATATATATATAGATATATATATATATCACACCAATCTGCCCCCACACCCCAAACACCTACCCATGTCAGGCATGTACCTGGCTCCGGTGCCCTCCTCAGGGGTCTGCCCCCTCCCCAACAAAAGCAAGAGGCGGCACTCAGAGGTTGAAAAACAGTGAACCTGGTCACGGGTGTTTAATGCATAGTCAACGTTTCGGGGAACATGTTCCCTTTCTCAGGACAGCATATACCAATATACATATAGCAATTTTGGACTTCAGGAGCCTGTACAAGTTCCGATAAAAAAAATTTTGGTCTCAATAGTTCACAAACAGTCCCTAAAAGTATATTTGTCCCCAAAAAAAGTTATTTATATACATCTAGTAACTTTTGGCTTGAGGAACCTGCACACTGCACGCGCCGAGTGTCAAGCGTCTGGTTTTTCCTTTATTACTTCTCTCCCTGATGTCACATTGATATAACACATACCTCAGTTTCTTTCTAAGCTATACAATATTGGAAACACAACCCAAATCCATCACGTAGGTAATGTGTGATACTGGGAAGAATAGACAGACAAACAAAAATTCTAAAATAATTTTTTTCTGTCTCCATAGTTCATATACAGTCCCAAGGAGTAAATTTCTCAAAAAAACATTTTATGTACAGACACATACATTACAACTTATTTTTTACACCTAGGTGGGCAAAACCCCATAATTTTAAATAGTGCAAGATGGAATGGTCCTTGCGACCAGCTAGCACACTCTTATGTTGTATGTTAAAAAATAAATGCTTTAGTTTTTGGGGGTGGGGTGTTGTGGTGTAGAGCAGTGGTGGCTCCTGATTTGGGGCTGCAACACAATCCAAAATTCAAATAGGGGAGCCACAACAACTTCCTAATGCTCTCAATCATCACTGGCCAGGGACTCATTGGTAGTTGGTGTGGAGCCTCTATTTGAATTTTGTATTGCGCTCCAGACCCACCTCTGGAGCTGCCTTTGGTGCAGAGTAAAACAGAAACCAGTATTTCTTCTGCTTGATATCAGAGATCTGAGGCCAAATGTAATAGGGTGAAAGTTTAGAAAATATCAGAGTTTTCTCACACTTTTAAACTCGGCCAATGTAATAAAGTCCGAGAACAAAGCAACAGAGCAAGCTCCCATGTTTTTCAGACTTAAGAAACTCTTACAATTTAAAATCTCATCCAGATGTTTTCCCATTTTGAAGATAAAACTTGACCAATGTGAGAGGTTACAGCTAAACTCTATGCTGGTTATTGTGAAGCTCATACTTCGATGTGTCTGAAGCTGCAGTTGGACTGCCGTAGTCTTCTTTGTTTGGACACAGTGAGTGGAAGATCTTTATATGTTTCGCCATGGCGGATGAGGAAGACGTGTCTGTGAGATTATTACGTCAGAGATGTGTGACTGAATTTTGGTTAAACTTGGAAAAAGCAGAAATGAACGTCATGAAATGTTACGCCAAGCATACGGTGGGGAAACAATTAGCCGCGCTGCAGTATTTCGGTGGTGTAAGTACTTCAAAGAGGGTAATACACGAGTGACTGGCGAAGCGCGTTCTGGGAGACCATCCACCGCGGTTACAGACGTCACCAGTGCCAAAGCTGCGGAGATGTTGCAAAATCACAGAAGGTTAATTTTATGTAAACTTTCAGCTTCCCTTGGCATCTCATTCCAACGGGTTCAGCATACTGTGACAGAGGAACTGACAATGCATCGCATGTGTGCCAGGTGGGTACCCAGATATCCCATGGAAGAGCAAATGCAATGACGAGCTGAATCGTGCAAGAACATCGTTCGAATGTCGGAGAGGATACCCGATTTTCTGACATCGATTGTGAAGTGTGATGAATCACGGATTTATCATTATGATCCGGAATCCAAACAACAGTCCAGTGTATGGAAACATGCGAGTTCACCTCCACCCAAAAAATTCCCTGTGATTCCTTTGGCGTGTAAAGTCATGCTTCTGCTATTCTTTGATGTGCATGGTATGTTCCTACAGCGCTGGGTTCCTAGTGGACAGACAATTAATGGTGACTACTATGCAAACATTCTGAAAACTCATTTGGGTGGAGCCATGAGGAAGAAAAGACCATATTTGCTAAAGAAACAGTGTTTTTTGTTCCAAGACAATGCCCGGCCACATGTTGCTGCTGTTGCATTGGCAGCACTAACTGAAATTATTCTGACAGCACTGGACCACACCCTCCATATAGCCCGGACTTAGTGCCCTGTAATTTCTGGAAAACCCTGAAAAAACAACTGCATGAAGTGAAACATGCCACAGCTGCAACACTAAGAGGCCTATGTATCAAAGCTTGATGAGAGATAAAATTGTGAGAGAAAAAGTACTAACCAATCAGCTCCTAACTGTCATTTTTCAAACACAGCTTGTAAAATGTAAGTTACAAGCTGATTGGTTAGTGCTTTATCTCTCACAATTTTATCTCTCTCCAGTCTTTGATACATAGGCCCCTAAAGGTGATGTCACAAAACAATCTACTGCACGTCGTTTAATCATTGTTGAAACGCTGCAAAAAATATATTGAATGTGAAGGACGCTACTTTGTAAGAGAAAAATGTTCAGATCCTGTGGAGTTATCCGATTCTGAATAAAAAAATCAGTCTCATTACTTTTCAATCAGCCCTTGTATTTCTTTTTAAACAGCTTTTTTCTTTGGTCTTGTCTAAATCAAAATAAATACTCCCACAGTGCATGATATTGTATTTTTGCCTTTCTCTTGAAGACATAATTGACCGCTGTTATAAATCACCTCCCTCTCATACACAGACAAACATGGAATAAGTCACAGTCACAGCAAACAAAACACCATTTTCACTTTTTCATCTGTTTATCCTCTTATAATAACACACTTACTTGAAATTTCAGGTTTTGTGAGCATTGTGTTAAGATCACTGTTACCTTTCTGATTATGAGGGTGATTTAGCAGTGGAAGGAATTGTAAAGCTGCACGTAAGCATTAGCTAATGATAATGTTCATGAGTCCACCATCAGGAGGACACTGAACAAAAATGGTGCTCATTGCAGGACTGCAAGGAGAAAGCCACCACTGTCCAAATAGAACATTGCTTCCCGACTGCAATTTGCTGAAGATCACCTGGACAAGCCAGAAGACTATTGGAACTGGGGTGGCTATTCAAATGAACCGTTCGCTCTTTGCGGTCTGTTCACGCCTCTATGTCTGAACGAGCGAACAAAACTTGTGGTCGTAATTTTGAAAAATACGCCCCCTGGCCGCTCGCACCATACGTCATGTCCGCTATTTATTAGATTAATCGAGTACATCGAACAGCGTATGAACTGCTCGCTATTCTTGTGGTTGGTTTTTCCTACCGCTATCTTGCGAGCAGTTCTGACTATAAAACAACCAAGTGACGTGGTCAATGACGCTGCTGTAATAATTATGCACACCCATAAAACGCCCGTTTTGACCTTTAAGCACGCCTGCGTTCTGAATTCCACTCCCCGTTTTCAAGCACCTTCCCCTGTTACCACCCACATACGCCTCCTCCTGTCACTCAAAATAGCAGGCATTCGCTATTTAGCGAACAAACGATTTTCGGCCGCACTGACTGGTTCGCGCATGCGTATTACAAACCGTACGCATGCGCAGATGTGCGAACATCGCTCGGAACAAGCGAACGGCCGCTTACGAGCGGCTCTGAATGAGACCCTATGTATTGTAGACAGATGAGTCCAAATAGATCTTTTTTGGTTTAAATGAGAAGCGTTATATTTGGAGAAAGGAGAACACTGCATTCCAGCATAATAACCTCATACCATAAATATTTAGGCTTGGTTATAATTACCGTGAGAGTAATAATATTCATCCTATTTCCTAACACTGTATCCATATTCCATCATTAATAACTATAGACAGCTAATTTAAAGGATACATATTATCCTGCTGCTAAGTTTCTGAGAACATAAATGAATGGTTAATAAGACTATCCCGTGGGGAGCTATATACCGTATGTGTCAATTTGTTATAAGAGTTACAAATCTTTCCATTATAAACAGCCTCAAGAAGCTAAATTGTTAGGATTTAAGTAAAATTGCTGCTGATCTTAACGAAGCTGGATAACAAAGTAACCTTTATCTTTGGGACACACTAACCTGTCCTGTCTATGCCTGCATGCTTCATGTGCAATGCCCTATAGAGACATGGCATCAGCACCTGGAGCACCACCTTTCCTCTGGGGCCATGAGGCCGGGTCTAGGTGCTGACAGCCAGGGCTCTGGAGAGCATTATATGAGCAGCTTGGAGCCTTCATTTTATTATTTATTATTTATTTTATTTTATTTTAAAAATGTAACACTCAGCCACAGCATACAAGATACAATAATCTATAACTACACAGAGGATTATCATTTTGTTAACTGTACATCTCAAAGTTCAAACAAGCAAACTTATAAAATGTACAATATGAAGTGGATATAAATATAAACTTCACATACAATATAAACTCCACATACAATATAAACTCCACATACTACTTTGATTTAAAAAACTGAGAGAATGGAAATATTTTGGATGTCAGTCAATATTTGTTTTTTTTTGGACCCCCAACAAAAGATTCATATAAATAACTTGACATTTTTGTTGCAATGTGAACCAAAAATAACATCTTATAATTTAAATAAAGGTATATTCATATATACACTATATATCCTTTCTTTATTATTTTTTTCTTTTACACCTGGGGCTCAGTGATCATCTTGAAAATTGTTGATGTCATCATCATTATCATAAGCATCATCAACCTCATTGCTGATGTCGAGAAGATAATAATCTTCTCCCCCAATATTAGCTAATTGCAACTGGAATCTAGACTTACATATTTTTTAAAAGGGTGACTATGGTCTTCCTCAAACAATTTGTAGTTAATTTTAAAGAACACCAACACGTCGATCAGTAACTGCACACAATATAAGTACGGTATACCAATATTCATTTTTGTGTCTTTTTAACAGTGGTGGAAATAAGTTCACTGACAAATAGCGTAGTTTATTTGCAGATTCCTATGTAATCAGTGATATAACAAACATATAAGTGCAACATGATCATTTTTGCTTATTTTTAACTATTTTGAAAACATTATTGTATTTTTTTTTTTGGTGGGGGGGGGTAATTTTACTGACAAGTACTAGAATAGTGCCAAAAACTTTGACAGATTCTGGATAAATTGTAATATACTGTACTGGAACACTACACACAATATAGTACAACTGAATAATATTTTGTGTGTTTTTAACTGGTATGAAAGCATTGTTGTTGTTTTTTTTGGGTGTGGGGGGGGTAAGTTCCCTGACAAATGCAAGGGTAATAACCCAAACTTTTGCACCTTCCTGTGTAACGTATAAATACTACCCACTTAGGGAACCAGATCCTGTCAGTTTGTGATTTTTGCCGCATTGAAAGGGTAACAAGAGAAGTCCAGAACCTCTTATTTATCTGGAATAAAAGCAAAGTCCTTTCTACAAAGGCTGCACCAAATGAATAACCAGTAATATTTATTTAAAACCAGTAGTTTTTAAATAGTTTCCATAGGCAAGTGTTTCAATTTCATCCCTTATACATAGAAGACCACGCTCTGGGGATGCTCAAGGCTTGAACTGTGTGAGGGGAAACCTTCCTGGGTGCGGGAACACTGGTGGTATCAAGTGACACTCGGGGATCCTGTATATGTGATTCCCTGCTATGAGTTAGTCTGTCTGTGTCGAAAGCAATCCAACAGAGGCTTTAACAGAGGCTTTATCAAAGAGTCTTTACTAAAGCCTCTGCTGGAGGTGGAACCGGTCAGATGAACTATCCACATGACACCATTGACTGTTTGCAAGTTTCCACATCATGCTAAAAAATAAAGCCACCAGCTTATAACTACCTGCAGTGATGTAAGCACCTGACCTGACTACACACTCGTAAATACAGTAGAATTTCTCACTTTTAACCTGGTTGGATTATTCACAGTAACGTGCAGTATTAGGACTTCAGCAAGCCCATTAAGTCTGTACTATGTTTAGGATGTAATAATCATGCACATAGGTGAGGCTAATGTATTAAATTGTTATATTTTATACAGTGTTTTTTTCAGCACATTTTTTGTTTGATATTATTTACAATTTAATTTATAAACATATCATTCAAGTGCACATTTATATGTTTTGTATAGTGTGATCATGTGTCGGTTATTTAATGTTCATTTATTCACACGTGTCATTATCCATTTCCTGCCATGCCAATAATATTTGATTTTTAATAAGATCAGTGTCTCACATTTATTTTTGATTGTTTACTTTCAATATTGGAGGTTTGTTCAGTGAGTGTCCATGGAGTCACAGTAGGCTGCTGCAGCTGATTGAGATATAAAAACATTTTCCATGTACAAAGTACCAAGTACTAGTGCCTGACAATTCTGGTGTTTTATACTCAAGTTGTTAGTATTGACCTTTTGAAAGTGTGTTATAGACTGGATGATGCTATTGGAGATGTATATAGTCTGGATGATACTATTGGAGATGTATACTTCTAAATCTAAGAAGATTATACTTTCAGAACTAAAACTAGAAGTAATTCTCATGTTGTTGTCGTTTTGGTTTATAGATTCATGAACTTTGGAGATTGTATGGCATCCCCTTTCCAGTTGATAATTATATCATCTATATAATGTTCCCAGAGGACCAAGTTTGCAACAAAGGGTTTATTACATATACTATATGTGTTGTCTTCCATTTTCTCATAAATAAGTTAGTATAACTTAGTGCAAACTTGGTCCCAATTGCCATCCTCTGTGTTTGTAGACAGAATTGAATGTTAAACTTTAAATAATTGTGATTTAAATTAAAGTCAGTGAATTAGAAATTCAATTTGCAGACTATCAAGAGTGTTTATGGCCTCCAAGAAATGGCGTGTTGCTTCAATTCCTTGTGAATAATTAACAGTAGTGTAAAGCAAGGAAATGTTTGTTGTACAGATGTGTCCACACACACCTGTCCTAAATTATAGCCATATGACCAAATTTGCCTTGCCATGGACTCTGTGACTTAGCCACGCCTGGTGATTTTTCCTAAAATGTTCTACTTTATACAAATTATTTTTGCAATTGGGAATTTATCCAATGGCTACTGGTGGTAGAGCATCTTATCCGTGCTAAGCATATTGTATCAAATGAAGCAAAAAAGGAAAGGTGTAAGGGGACACATTTGTACATAAGATAACGTCTTCTTCCCACTTGATTTTTTTAGGATTTTAATCTTTCAAAAATGATGGCAATTATTTCTCTATATTATACACAAATGTATAGACATAGCTGGAGAGTTCTTCAGTGAGGGACCCTAATGCAGACACAATAGGATGTCCTGGCGGGTTGACCACATCCTTGTGTAATTTAGCAAAGAAGTAAAAATACAGGAGGTTCTTTGTTTAGGAATTTTAATTCTTGTTTAAGAACCTATTATTCTGGTAGTTAAATCACCTTTGAAAAATCCATTGAGTCCTATTGTATAGTTTTGCATATACTTTCATCTGATAATAGTCTGTAAACTTCTTTCAGGTAATTGGACTGATCCATATTGACTGTTGCATCTCCTATATCCACTTGTTTTCTCACAATTTATTTAATATTTATGAATTTTTATTTGTGTTTTCCTTTACATTATGGTTAAATTGACTGTTTTATATTCTTTCTGAATTCCAATTTTGTCTGAAAGTACAGGTCATCTTGAAACATTTTTTGAAAAATGTTAATGTAGTTACCTTTTAGGGCTGTTGGGTAAAGTGTAGATTTTATTCTTCAATGATGAATAATTTATTCTCTCATTTGTGGTTTGAGAATTGTCATAGTTCCTGATAATTAGATCCTGTCTTATGAAGTATTTTTTAATGTATAATTTCAAACAAAAGTTTTGACATCTATGTAGGTGTTAAAGGAGTTAACTTTACTGGTAGGTGCAAAAGATAACCCTTTATTGTGTAATTTCATATGTGTGTCATTCAAAGTGAAATTGCCTAGACTAAAGATCCCTTCACTGGATATCTGTCTGTCTTCTTTTTGACAATTTTCTTTTTCTAATACACCCCATTTTCTTCTTAAGGGTTATGTTCTGTCCAACTTTTCTTTCAACTGTAAAAATTTGATGATTTCGATGCCAAACTCAGGGAACTTCCCGATTCAGACCCGCTCGCTAGGATGCGTTCACACGTAGCCAGCCTTTATTTGCAATCTGCGCATGCATATAAGACGCAGTGCGTGAACAAGTCACAGTGATCGAGAAACGATCGCCTCTTATGCACAGACTCCTCGCTAGAAAGAGTGAAAGCACGAGCCCTTTGTGGGTGGTGACAGGGGATGGTCGATGGAAACGAGGGTGTGGTGCTGCGAACGCAACCGTGTCTGTGCATCTGAACACCGTTTCAGGGGTGTACATAATTAAGACACAGCATCAGCATACATGTCACATGGCTGAATTACACACAGCAGCACTCGCAGTGCTTGCAGTAGGGTATGGTCAGCCACAAGTGCTGCGTATGGTTCCGACGTTATTCGATGTAATCAATTGTTGCATACACTTCCTGGAGATGACGTGTGTTACTAAGGGAAAGTGGGTGTCTAAATACATAACGCGATCGCATGCAAATACATAGTGGGCATGCTAATGTCTTGCTGTGCGATCGCGGGATTTGCATACTTTGACTGCGTGCAAATGCATCTAGCGAGCGGGTCTGAATCGGGCCCTAAATAAACTGGCTGAAGTGGGTAGTTCTCCAAAGTTATCCATTTCGTCAATGGAAACATATTATGAATTGATCCTATCTTTTTATTAAGGAGTGGTTGTTGGAATTGGGATTTTCCATACTTTTTGAATTCGTGCAGGACCATTCATGGAACCACAAAACATTTCCATGCAATCTTTGTTGAAGCCTATCTCTTTTGTAAGGTGCTCTTGTATATTGTGGTAAAATGAAGGCCATTTGTTGTGGAAAATATTCTACCAATGTTTCTTTCTCTTGAATGGTATGATGGTAATCTAATCCTTGATGGTACAAAATGTTGATAAGTCTCTTGTGTTTTGGTCATTAATAGTCTCATATCATGGGTTGTAGGTACTCATTCTTTTTTATATTTCTAATCTTCCTTGTCCTTTTGAAAGGGCTGGCAAAGAGGGTAACCCTCTGTGTATGCCAAGGTTGGCAGAGTTGTTAAGGTCCCAGCGGGACACCATTTTCTCATTACCACACAAGACTAGGTGTCAGGCATTAGGTCTAGTAGGGAAGTAGCCCACAGGCATTGTAGAAGTAGCCCAAAGGCATTGTAGGGGGGGCATGAGATAAAACCTTGTTTAAGACACCAAATTTGTTAAGGCAGGTCCTGACTGAGAGCCTGAATATGGGGAGAGAACAGAATCATAGATGACACTGTGGTTGTGGACACAAGGGACAGAAGTAAAGGTGATGTTATCAACAGAGAGAGAGAGAGGGGATGAGGTGGAGGGATCCAGGAAAGGTGGAAAATAGTGAGTTTTGTCTTGGCTATGTTACATTTCTGGAAGCATTGGGACATCCAAGAGGAGTTAGCAGACTGGCAGAGTAGGGAGGGGGAAGAGGAACTGACATCTACACATGAAAAATTGAGGTATGAGTTTTAAAGTGTAAAGTCCAAGACTCTCAGATTTTAATAAAACACACTGAAGAGTTGTAAAATATAAAAGTGATGTATTCAATTTTATATGTGTACCAAATTCAAAATTTACCAATAATGCCCGATGGCTCAACCACTTAAGAAATGAATGAACATGAAACTAGAGATGGACATTTTTGTTGTCGAATAGAGCTATATCCATTTTTACTTAATGTACTCACTTCTTCATTGTAGCTCATATACATAATTAGAGAAGAAACTGAATGTTTGAAAATGAAGACAATGATATTCTGTAACTTCATTAAGTGGAGATTGTACAATAAGGCCCGTATTCAATTTGAAGCGAAGAGTCGTTTTCGTGTGTTTTGGGCGCAAACTTTTTGCCGATGATGTCATTTTCGCCTGTTTTGATTTTACTCCGTATTCAATTTGGCAGACTTTCCACCTAGGCTGAAAGTCAATGCAATGTAATAGGTAAAAAAGATTCGCCTATGAATAGCAGGCAGAAAAAAGGGCAGAATTGGGGTTTTGGGGAGCAATGTTGCGGGAACGCCCATGCAGCTTTCAGACAGTCCCCCAAAGGTAAACTGTGCCAAAAAATTTACTTAAGGACACCCCAAAAAATCACTTTGAATTTGGGGGCAAAAAAAAAAAGTGGGGGGACAAAGTTAAAAACTAGCGAACTTGACTCTGGGGGGTTCCCCAAGTACGCCCCAAGTGTTTTTTTAATTGCAGGTGCTTACAGAAGGTGGATTTTTCTAAATTTGTTCAACTTCACTTTAGCAACTTTAAAATATGCTGCCCCCCCCCATTTTCAAGTACCCCAAATTTGCTGGGATAAGTTATTTTCTGCAAAAATTACTCCTGAATACTATTCTGCACCACGTATAGAAAAATGCTATTTAGCAGCTATTGAGCCTGTTTAAAAACACCAAATACCTTCAGCAAACCAAATCGGGGGGTACCATAGCTAACCCCCATGTCAGAGCATCTTTTGGGAGGTGTCAGGCTGATTTCCCCAAATTTGACATGACTTTCCGCTTGTTTAAGTTTTGCTGGGTCTCGTTTTCGCCTACTTTCAAATTGAATACGGCGATACGCGGGCACGCACGCAATACTTTTCCACCTGCAAAACAAGCGAAGTAGGCGAAAAGTCCGGGAGGCGAAAAAGTATGGCGGCTCGGCAAAATTGAATACGGGCCTAAGTGGGGATTGTACAATAATAGGGTACAAATATGTAAAGCAGACAAATTTTCATTGATTTTGTTGTCAAATTTAAAACGCACATTTTTTAAAGACTGGTTTTGCCTTTAAAGATATTGCTGCTTTAAATCTTGCAGATAAATAGAAGTAAAATCTGAACTTTTACAATATTTTACTTATTATATTCTCCTAAACCTGTATCATTTATTTCAGGTGTCAGACTTCTTGATTTAGGTAAGTTTTTTTTTGCACAAGTAAATACAAAATTGTCTAAAATTTATATTTTATTAAAAGGTTCACAAATCCATGAAGAATAACCGTTAGCTATTTTAATTTGCAGCAATAGTGTCGGCTATCCAGGCGTTGTAGTTGCAGACCTTGGTGTAGACACCGGGATAGTCCACCAGGGCACAGCCGTATCCCCAGGAGACAATGCCCTGGAGCTGTCCGTCACAGACCACGGGTCCACCAGAGTCACCCTGAGCACAGGAGGGAGATTGTTAGACATTCATACCACATCATGATCAACTACTATATTATTTCACTATGGAATTGCACAGATTGTTTACATCAAACTTCCTCAAGTTTAAAAACTTTGTTGAGCTATACAGTACTATGTATGAATGATCATGATTCCATTGGTATTGCAATGATGAACTACAGTAGTAACATTACCTGGCAGGAATCCTTGCCACCCTCCAGATAACCAACACAGACCATGTTCTCAGTGATCTCTCCTGGGTAGGCGTTTTCACACTGAGCAGAGGTCAGGATGGGGGCATCCACACAATGTAGAAGATCTGGGTAATTGCCTGAAAAAAAATATAATTATGTTTTGATTGGTTTTGCTAACTTTGCAATGGACTCATTGACAGAATTATTTCTCAAAGAAGCTCAAGAGCAAGTATGGACTTTAGTTATTGATCTGTAACTTACTGCCGCTGCTGAGTGTGTTTCCCCAGCCGGAGATCACACAGCTGGTGCCAGCATCAGCGCAGCCATTGGGCAGAGCCACAGGCTGGACGTAGTCATTGAGGGTGGCGGGGGAGGAGAGCTTGATCAACAGAATGTCATTGTCCAGGGTTTTGGGGTGGTAGTCTTTATGTTTGATGACGCTGGTGGAGCTGATGAACTGCTCTGTGCCCTCACTTGTAGCGATGTTGTGTTCTCCCAGTCTGACCTCAACATTCCTGGATGAATGGAAATACAGCACAATCATGTATGTGATACTTGAGGCATTCTGGAGACAACAAAGAAAATTTATATTGAGAGGATATCACTCAGAGCCAGGGCCAGATTAACAGTGGGGGCTGATGGGACTACAGCCCCAGGCTTCTACATAAAAATAGGCCCATCATTATGATCACAAAATGATGCAATTATTATACTTTTACATATTTAGAGAAACATTGGGACTGAAAATGTAATGTGTGTACATGCTCACATGGCACTGGCCACACCCACACAGCACTGGCCACACCCACGCAGCACTGGCCACACCCACATGGCCACACCCACACATCACTGGTCACACATCCTTTGATAATTTGCTTATAATTGGCCTGTGAACATTAGCAGACCCAGGCCCATTTGGACCTTAAACTGGCCTTTATCTTACCTCAGTTCTGCTTATACCCACTAGATTGTAAGCTCACATGAGTAGAGTCCTCACAAGCCTTTGTTTTTATGTCTTTTATATCCCATGTATGCTTTCCCTATACAGTAGTGATGAGTACTGTGGGCCCATACTAATCATTGATGTTAATATTACTACAACTTCTACAACATATAATAATAATAATAATAATAATAATAATAATAATAATAATAATAATAATAATAATAATAACATCATCATTACTGGAATATTACTGTTGGAATGTTTAAGATTTAACAATATTAAACATTACAAGCATTAAATAAATTAATATCACATGGAAATATATGTTACATAATAGAAAGAAAACAGTTTAATAATACTTGTCATATCAAACTACAAGACAACCAATAAATCATCAAATCAATCTGTAAAGAAACCAGTAAGTGTCAATGACAAGAATCTATTCCCCAATGTTTGCACTTACTGTTTGGAGCAGTGAGCAGCAGAGACCACCCACAGGCTGTTAATCAGGGATCCTCCACAGAAGTGGTACCCAGAATTCAGGGACACCTGGAAGGGAACAGAGTTCTCTGCACAGACGTAACCTCCGACTATCTTATCATCCTCCAATGCAGCTGTAAAAGAACATATAAAACTAATTTACCTAATAATGTACTCAGGCGTGGCTGTTTGGCTTTAGAAAGCGAGGGATGCAGTGACACATACAGACAGCACAGAGGCAGCAGTGACACCTACAGAACAGAACAAAGGCAGCAGTGATACCTACAGAACAGCACAGAGGCAGCAGTGACACCTACAGAGCAGAACAGAGGCAGCAGTGACACCTACAGATTTGAACAGCACAGAGGCAGCACTGACACCTACAGAACAGAACAGCACAGAGGCAGCAGTGACACCAACAGAACAGAACAGATAAGAGGCAGCAGTGACACCTACAGAACAGAACAGCGCAGAGGCAGCAGTGACACCTAAAGAACAGAACAGCATAGAAGCAGCAGTTACACATACAGAACAGCATAGAGGCAGCAGTGACACCTACAGTACAGAACAGATAAGAGGCAGCAGTGACACCTACAGAACAGAACAGCGCAGAGGCAGCAGTGACACCTAAAGAATAGAACAGCACAGCGGCAGCAGTGTCACCTACAGAACAGCACAGAGGCAGTAATGACACCTACAGAACAGAACTTCACAGAGGCAGCAGTGACACCTACAGAACGGAACAGCACAGAGGCAGCAGTGACAACTACAGAACAGATAAGAGGCAGCAGTGACACCTACAGAACAGAACAGCGCAGAGGCAGCAGTGACACCTAAAGAACAGAACAGCATAGAAGCAGCAGTTACACATACAGAACAGCATAGAGGCAGCAGTGACACCTAAAGAACAGAACAGCACAGCGGCAGCAGTGTCACCTACAGAACAGCACAGAGGCAGTAATGACACCTACAGAACAGAACTTCACAGAGGCAGCAGTGACAACTACAGAACAGAACAGCACAGAGGCAGCAGTGAGACCTACAGAACAGAGGCAGCAGTGACACCTACAGCTCAGAACAGCACAGAGGTAGCACTGACACCTACAGAACAGAACAGATAAGAGGCAGCAGTGACACCTACAGAACAGAGCAGCGCAGAGGCAGCAGTGACACCTAAAGAACAGAACAGCATAGAAGCAGCAGTTACACATACAGAACAGCATAGAGGCAGCAGTGACACCTAAAGAAGAGAACAGCACAGTGGCAGCAGTGTCACCTACAGAACAGCACAGAGGCAGTAATGACACCTACAGAACAGAACTTCACAGAGGCAGCAGTGACACCTACAGAACGGAACAGCACAGAGGCAGCAGTGACAACTACAGAACAGAACAGCACAGAGGCAGCAGTGAGACCTACAGAACAGAGGCAGCAGTGACACCTACAGCACAGAACAGCACAGAGGCAGCAGTGAGACCTACAGAACAGAACAGAGACAGCAGTGATACCTACAGAACAGAACAGAGGCAGCAGTGTCACATACATACCAGCACAGAGGCAGCAGTGACACCTACAGATTTGAACAGCACAGAGGCAGCAATGACACCTACAGAACAGAACAGCACAGAGGCAGCAGTAACACCTACAGAACGGAACAGCACAGAGGCAGCAGTGACACCTACAGAACAGCACAGAGGCAGCAGTGACACCTACAGAACAGAACAGCATAGAGGCAGCAGTGACACCTACAGAACAGAACAGCACAGAGGCATCAGTAACACCTACAGAACAGAACAGATAAGAGGCAGCAGTGACACCTACAGAACAGAACAGCACAGAGGCAGCAGTGACAGCTATAGAACAGAACAGCACAGAGGCAGCAGTGTCACCTACAGAACAGAACAGCGCAGAAGCAGCAGTTACACATACAGAACAGCACGGAGGCAGCACTGATACCTACAGAACAGCACAGCGGCAGCAGTGACACCTACATAACAGAACAGATAAGAGGCAGCAGTGACACCTACAGAATAGCACAGAGGCAGCAGTGAGACCTACAGAACAGAACAGAGGCAGCAGTGATACCTACAGAACAGAACAGAGGCAGCAGTGTGACATACATAACTGCACAGAGGCAGCAGTGACACCTACAGATTTGAACAGCACAGAGGCAGCAATGACACCTACAGAACAGAACAGCACAGAGGCAGCAGTGACACCTACAGAACGGAACAGCACAGAGGCAGCAGTGACACCTACAGAACAGCACAGAGGCAGCAGTGACACCTACAGAACAGCTCTGCACAGAGGCAGCAGTGACACCTACAGAACAGCATAGCACAGAGGCAGCAGTGACACCTACAGAACAGACCAGCACAGAGGCAGCAGTGAGACCTACAGAACAGCACAGAGGCAGCAGTGACACCTACAGAGCAGAACAGCACAAAGGCACCAGTGACACCTATAGAACAGAACAGCACAGAGGCAGCAGTGACACCTACAGAACAGCACAGAGGCAGCAGTGACACCTAGAGAACAGAACTTCACAGAGGCAGCAGTGACACCTACAGAACGGAACAGCACAGAGGCAGCAGTGACAACTACAGAACAGAACAGCACAGAGGCAGCAGTGAGACCTACAGAACAGAGGCAGCAGTGACACCTACAGCACAGAACAGCACAGAGGCAGCAGTGAGACCTACAGAACAGAACAGAGACAGCAGTGATACCTACAGAACAGAACAGAGGCAGCAGTGTCACATACATACCAGCACAGAGGCAGCAGTGACACCTACAGATTTGAACAGCACAGAGGCAGCAATGACACCTACAGAACAGAACAGCACAGAGGCAGCAGTAACACCTACAGAACGGAACAGCACAGAGGCAGCAGTGACACCTACAGAACAGCACAGAGGCAGCAGTGACACCTACAGAACAGAACAGCATAGAGGCAGCAGTGACACCTACAGAACAGAACAGCACAGAGGCATCAGTAACACCTACAGAACAGAACAGATAAGAGGCAGCAGTGACACCTACAGAACAGAACAGCACAGAGGCAGCAGTGACAGCTATAGAACAGAACAGCACAGAGGCAGCAGTGTCACCTACAGAACAGAACAGCGCAGAAGCAGCAGTTACACATACAGAACAGCACGGAGGCAGCACTGATACCTACAGAACAGCACAGTGGCAGCAGTGACACCTACATAACAGAACAGATAAGAGGCAGCAGTGACACCTACAGAATAGCACAGAGGCAGCAGTGAGACCTACAGAACAGAACAGAGGCAGCAGTGATACCTACAGAACAGAACAGAGGCAGCAGTGTGACATACATAACTGCACAGAGGCAGCAGTGACACCTACAGATTTGAACAGCACAGAGGCAGCAATGACACCTACAGAACAGAACAGCACAGAGGCAGCAGTGACACCTACAGAACGGAACAGCACAGAGGCAGCAGTGACACCTACAGAACAGCACAGAGGCAGCAGTGACACCTACAGAACAGCTCTGCACAGAGGCAGCAGTGACACCTACAGAACAGCATAGCACAGAGGCAGCAGTGACACCTACAGAACAGACCAGCACAGAGGCAGCAGTGAGACCTACAGAACAGCACAGAGGCAGCAGTGACACCTACAGAGCAGAACAGCACAAAGGCACCAGTGACACCTATAGAACAGAACAGCACAGAGGCAGCAGTGACACCTACAGAACAGCACAGAGGCAGCAGTGACACCTAGAGAACAGAACTTCACAGAGGCAGCAGTGACACCTACAGCACAGAACAGAACAGAGGCAGCAGTGACACCTACAGAACAGAACAGCATAGAGGCAGTAGTGACACCTACAGAACAGAACAGCACAGAGGCAGCAGTGACACCTACAGAACAGAACAGCACAGAGGCAGCAGTGACACCAACAGAACAGAACAGCACAGATGCAGCAGTGACACCTACAGAACAGAACAGCACAGAGGCAGCAGTGACACCTGCAGAACTTCACAGAGGCAGCAGTGACACCTACAGAACGGAACAGCACAGAGGCAGCAGTGACACCTACAGAACAGAACAGCAGAGAGGCAGCAGTGAGACCTACAGAACAGAGGCAGCAGTGACACGTACAGCACAGAACAGCACAGAGGCAGCAGTGAGACCTACAGAACAGAACAGAGACAGCAGTGATACCTACAGAACAGAACAGAGGCAGCAGTGTCACATACATACCAGCACAGAGGCAGCAGTGACACCTACAGATTTGAACAGCACAGAGGCAGCAATGACACCTACAGAACAGAACAGCACAGAGGCAGCAGTAACACCTACAGAACGGAACAGCACAGAGGCAGCAGTGACACCTACAGAACAGCACAGAGGCAGCAGTGACACCTACAGAACAGAACAGCATAGAGGCAGCAGTGACACCAACAGAACAGAACAGCACAGAGGCATCAGTAACACCTACAGAACAGAACAGATAAGAGGCAGCAGTGACACCTACAGAACAGAATAGCACAGAGGCAGCAGTGACACCTACAGAACAGCACAGAGGCAGCAGTGACACCTACAGAACAGAGGCAGCAGTGACACCTACAGAACAGCTCTGCACAGAGGCAGCAGTGACACCTACAGAACAGCACAGCACAGAGGCAGCAGTGACACCTACAGAACAGACCAGCACAGAGGCAGCAGTGAGACCTACAGAACAGCACAGAGGCAGCAGTGACACCTACAGAGCAGAACAGCACAAAGGCACCAGTGACACCTATAGAACAGAACAGCACAGAGGCAGCAGTGACACCTACAGAACAGCACAGAGGCTGCAGTGACACCTAGAGAACAGAACTTCACAGAGGCAGCAGTGACACCTACAGCACAGAACAGAACAGAGGCAGCAGTGACACCTACAGAACAGAACAGCATAGAGGCAGTAGTGACACCTACAGAACAGAACAGCACAGAGGCAGCAGTGACACCTACAGAACAGAACAGCACAGATGCAGCAGTGACACCTACAGAACAGAACAGCACAGAGGCAGCAGTGACACCTGCAGAACTTCACAGAGGCAGCAGTGACACCTACAGAACGGAACAGCACAGAGGCAGCAGTGACACCTACAGAACAGAACAGCACAGAGGCAGCAGTGAGACCTACAGAACAGAGGCAGCAGTGACACGTACAGCACAGAACAGCACAGAGGCAGCAGAGACCTACAGAACAGAACAGAGACAGCAGTGATACCTACAGAACAGAACAGAGGCAGCAGTGTCACATACATACCAACACAGAGGCAGCAGTGACACCTACAGATTTGAACAGCACAGAGGCAGCAATGACACCTACAGAACAGAACAGCACAGAGGCAGCAGTAACACCTACAGAACGGAACAGCACAGAGGCAGCAGTGACACCTACAGAACAGCACAGAGGCAGCAGTGACACCTACAGAACAGAACAGCATAGAGGCAGCAGTGACACCAACAGAACAGAACAGCACAGAGGCATCAGTAACACCTACAGAACAGAACAGATAAGAGGCAGCAGTGACACCTACAGAACAGAACAGCACAGAGGCAGCAGTGACAGCTATAGAACAGAACAGCACAGAGGCAGCAGTGTCACCTACAGAACAGAACAGCGCAGAAGCAGCAGTTACACATACAGAACAGCACAGAGGCAGCACTGATACCTACAGAACAGCACAGAGGCAGCAGTGACACCTACATAGCAGAATAGCACAGAGGCAGCAGTGACACCTACAGAACAGAACAGCACAGAGGCAGCAGTGACACCTACAGAACAGAACAGCACAGAGGCAGCAGTGACACCTACAGAACAGAACAGCACAGAGGCAGCAGTGACACCTACTGAACAGAACAGCACAGAGGCAGCAGTGAGACCTACAGAACAGCACAGAGGCAGCAGTGATACCTACAGAACAGAACAGAGGCAGCAGTGTCACATACATACCTGCACAGAGGCAGCATTGACACCTACAGATTTGAACAGCACAGAGGCAGCAATGACACCTACAGAACAGAACAGCACAGAGGCAGCAGTGACACCTACAGAACAGAACAGCACAGAGGCAGCAGTGACACCTACAGAACAGCACAGAGGCAGCAGTGACACCTACAGAACAGAGGCAGCAGTGACACCTACAGAACAGCACAGCACAGAGGCAGCAGTGACACCTACAGAACAGACCAGCACAGAGGCAGCAGTGAGACCTACAGAACAGCACAGAGGCAGCAGTGACACCTACAGAGCAGAACAGCACAAAGGCACCAGTGACACCTATAGAACAGAACAGCACAGAGGCAGCAGTGACACCTACAGAACAGCACAGAGGCAGCAGTGACACCTAGAGAACAGAACTTCACAAAGCCAGCAGTGACACCTACAGCACAGAACAGAGCAGAGGCAGCAGTGACACCTACAGAACAGAACAGCACAAAGGCAGCAGTGACACCTATAGAACAGAACAGCACAGAGGCAGCAGTGAGACCTACAGAACAGCACAGAGGCAGCAGTGACACCTAGAGAACAGAACTTCACAGAGGCAGCAGTGACACCTACCGCACAGAACAGCACAGAGGCAGCAGTGACACCTACAGCACAGAACAGCACAGAGGCAGCAGTGACACCTAGAGAACAGAACAGCACAGAGGCAGCAGTGACACCTACAGACAGCACAAAGGCAGCAGTGACACCTACAGAACAGTACAGCACAGAGGCAGCAGTGAGACCTACAGAACAGCACAGAGGCAGCAGTGACACCTAGAGAACAGAACTTCACAGAGGCAGCAGTGACACCTACAACACAGAACAGCACAGAGGCAGCAGTGACACCTACAGCACAGAACAGCACAAAGGCAGCAGTGACACCTATAGAACAGAACAGCACGGAGGCAGCAGTGAGACCTACAGAACAGCACAGAGGCAGCAGTGACACCTAGAGAACAGAACTTCACAGAGGCAGCAGTGACACCTACAGCACAGAACAGCACAGAGGCAGCAGTGACACCTACAGCACAGAACAGCACAGAGGCAGCAGTGACACCTAGAGAACAGAACAGCACAGAGACAGCAGTGACACCTACAGACAGCACAGAGGCAGCAGTGACACCTACAGAACAGAAGAGCACAGAGGAAGCACTGACATCTATAGAAAAGCTGTAGGGAAGGGGGGTTATATCCGCACTGAGAACTATCTATTAGTGATGTAATATAGTCGTTACCCAAATCAAGTTCAATATATATCTAACACAAGTTAGATCTCAAAAATAACTACTATTGGTGGTGCTCCCCAGAGCCCAGATATATAACGTGATTATAACAAAAAGAAGAAAGAAGGCTCTCTTTTGGGGGCACTCTTTGTATATAATTATTGATGATAAGAATAAAATTTAACATTTATTAGATCCATTAAAATAAAGTCTTCAAGGTATAAGAGGACAATACAAGACACTACAAAACAAAGATACATATATATATGTTGCAATCTGTAAATATCGCGTCCTAAGATATAGGTGAATCCAAATTCTTTATTTGATAAATGAGGATATGGTGTAAATTATGCAGTGGAAACACTGCATCCATACAAATTCCTTCTATTAATTTGATAGTTCACCATTAAGACATTTATGCAACATCAAGAAAAAATAGCGAGAAGCGAAAATATTAATTGATATCTTAAACCAATATGTTCAATATATCATGTCCTGAAGTATAGGTGAATCCAAATTCTTTTACTAATAAATGAGGATGTGATGTAAATTATGCAGTGGGAACACTGCATCCATACAAATTCCTTCTATTGGTATAATAATTCACCATTAGGACATATATGCAACATCAAGAAAACAATATATAGCGAAAAGCGAAAATATCAATTGATATCTTAAACCAATTTGGTCAATATCTTTGTAAACCTCCAATATTGTCTATGCAAGGGTTATGTGCCATAAAGTAGTTGATGCAGAGTGATCAGTATTTCTGCACATAAGTATAGATAAAGCTCTAACATCCAAAGTCTTGTTTATAATATAATCTGTAAAGACCCCAGACGGAGAAAATCATACCATGTGCTGAGTTGGAATAATTTGTTCATACAGGAACAGCTAAATAATATTTTTAAGTGTGCTTGCAAGCATATGAAATTAAATCAGTTCTTAATCTGTTGTTCCTTAAATATGTTGACCAATCATCTTGTCCACAACATGTGTGGAGTCTGCAGTTTGTCCAAATACAACAGTAAATATACAGGCAGAGTTATGACATTCTGATGTGCAGACACAGCAGTCTACGCTGTGATACAATTACCCTTGAGATGAGACAGAGTGGAGGGGAATGGTCGGCTAGTGCACTAGTCCGGCCAGATTCATCTTAGGTCACTGGACGCGCGTTTCGCCCGCTATAGGCTTGTTCACCATCGCATGCAGTGAAGGAGCTCTGCTCTTACCTTTTGTACATGTCTTCCTGTCAGTGTCCCGATCACGTGATCGCGGGATATCTATTTTCATTGGCTCTGTCTCCCATGTGATCACCTGTCTTGGTCACATGTGTCAACAGAGCCATCTGGTATCTATCATTCTATTAGAGACAGAGTATCCGTCTCCTGTTTGTATGAGGTTAACTCCTGCTGTGCTAGTCCGCACAAGGTTGCATTGACTGATAACCACAGTGCATAGCGTGGAATATGATATAATTGATAATGAAGTAAAGTTACACTATTGTCTTTTCTAGTAAGGATGAAGGTTAATTAAGTAAAAAAAAAAAAATACACAAAATATAGATTCACTGAGTGGATCAAATGTGTTATCTGATCAGTATTAGTTAAGATGTGACAATTATCCTTAAATAGGCCTGCTTATTCAATGCTGGTAGAGTTTTGTAGCGCATATATCATCCTATTCAAAGGAGAGTATTGGGTAACATATCCATACTAATAATAATGAACTTGTTAAGTTAGTAAATAAATGATTGACTTCTAATTTGCTAAATAGCTGATAGTCACAATACATAAGTCATCCTAAGGAGGTATAGAATGGTTATGTTGTGCAAAAAGTCCACTGTTCTTGTCTATATAATAAAGATAAAGATGATAAAAAAATATATTTTTAGAATATACATGCACGACTTTTGATATTTTCTCTGGTCAGCATTGGTCATAGTATGAGTCCTAATATAAAGGCACCTATTAAGTGTCGGTCAGATATTTACCGCATAGTGTTAACCATCTATGGATAAGAAGGACAGCAATATGTTCCATATATTGATAAATAGATTAGGTTCATATTTCATCCCCATGTGTTGTCTGTTGGGAGTGATGCGGGGAACATATATGTAAGGTCCTAAACCCAGATATAGGCTAAATAGATTGTGCCGTGAGAAAGGTGGCACCATATGGTTAACACAGGTGACAGCTACTTCATGCCATTATATCATGTATTGAATGGCACGTGAGCATATCATCTGTGTAATAATGTGTCTGAATGAGTACATTGGGTATCTGCTGTTACATTGTATCAGCAAGAGGAAAACTTGTTGATATCATTGCAGGACTCCTCCCTGAAAATCTATAATGAGAGTACCCATATGGAAGTAATAAAGTTGAGAATAGATCTTACTGCAGTGGCAATTGCCCAAGTTACTTTCCATCATATGTCCAGATAGACATTGGTGATTGGTGAACATTGGGGTCATACATGGAGTAAATTGAAGGTAGAGAGAACAATGTGACTTCCATTAGTACTGGTAGGGAGACGGCTCTGTTGCTAATAGCATTGCAGAGTTATAATTCCTGTTTTCCTATAGGTGTCACATATAGAGAGTAAGGTGTCTCTGAATCCAGAGAAATATTGGTGCTAGTAAGAAGTTCCTTGAATAAATGATTGACTTCTAAATTGATAAATAGCTGATAGTCACAATACATAAGTCATCCTAAAGAGGTATAGAATGGTTATGTTTTGCAAAAAGTCCACTGTTCTTGTCTATATAATAAAGATAAAAAGGATAAAAGAATTTTTTTAAATATACATGCACAACTTTTGATATTTTCTCTGGTCAGCATTGGTCATAGTATAAGAGTCCTAATATAAAGGCACCTATTAAATGTCGGTCAGATATTTACCGCGTAGTGTTAACCATCTATGGATAAGAAGAAGGACAGCAATATGTTCCATATATTGATAGATAGATTAGGTTCATATTTCATCCCCATGTATTGTCTTGGTGGCATGTTGGGAGTGGTACGGGGAACATATATGTAAGGTCCTAGACCCAGAGATAGGCAAAATAGATTGTGCCGTGAAAAAGGTGGCACCATATGGTTAACACAGGTGACAGCTACTTCATGCCATTATATCATGTATTGAATGGCACGTGAGCGTATCATCTGTGTAATAAGGTGTCTGAATGAGTACATTGGGTATCTGCTGTTACATTGTATCAGCAAGAGGAAAACCTGTTGATATCATTGCAGGACTCCTCCCTGAAAATCTATAATGAGAGTACCCATATGGAAGTAATAAAGTTGAGAATAGATCTTACTGCAGTGGCAATTGCCCAAGTTACTTTCCATCATATGTCCAAATGGACATTGGTGATTGATGAACATTGGGGTCATACATGGAGTAAATTGAAGGAAGAGACAACAATGTGACTTCCATTAGTACTGGTAGGGAGACGGCTCTGTTGCTAATAGCATTTCAGAGTCATAATTCCTGTTTTCCTATGGGTGTCACATATAGAGAGTAAGGTGTCTCTGAATCCAGAGAAATATTGGTGCTAGTGAGAAGTTCCTTGAATAATAAGGAATTAGACAGTGTGAGTGTGTGAATGTAGAACAGTGTATAAAAGTAGATATATTATTCGATGTATCATTTATTCTAAGGAATTGCTAAAATGTGACCATATCGTGAATGTAATTACTGTGAAGATCTAACTTAAGATCTTGTTAGAAGTGTTAAAGTGAAAAATGTGGTCGGAGATTATGTGACCAGGTGATGTCAGTGAAAGAGGGAAATAATGATTGTTAGATTCCTAGATTATGGTGATAACATAAGATAGAATGAATAAAAAATGTTGTTGAACCAAGGAGATATAATGAATTAATCTCTATGCTAAAAGAGAATTATGATAAAAAATGTTGTTTATTTGTCCATGTAGAGATAAGTGGACAGATAACCCCATTAAAGAATTTGTTAAGAAGTTATTAGATAAAGGCACTATAATTTATATACTCATTTAGACCATCAGGGTTTAATGCTCCCAATTTGAAAGTCCAGGCACTCTCTTTGTGTGTCATGTCTCCTCCACGTATACCAAGACTAATTTTCTCTAGGCCAAAGCATTTAAAATCCTGGTTGGATCCTTGATGGTATCTTAAGAAGTGTCGGGCTACCGAGGTTAGCTTTCTGTGTTTTTCCAAGTCCGAGGATGCATTTCTAATGGAACCAATATGTTCCAGGATTCTATGTTTAAATGCTCTAGATGTCATACCAACGTATTTTTTATTGCAGCTGCACACTATGCAGTAGATCGCCCCTACTGCATTGCAGTTCATTAAGTTTTATATATATAGTGTTTGGCCAAATTTGTCTTCCACTTTGTTAGTCTTTAATATGAATTGACATGCTTTGCAAGTGCCACATGGAAAGGTTCCTGTTAGTTTCGCTGGTCTTGGTGGGTTTTTGATGAAATGACTCCTTACCTGCCCATCACGTAGGTTTTTGGAACGTCTCCAGCTCATAGAGACCTTGTCATCAAGAATTTTTGATAGGTCTCTGTCAAGATGTAGGGTATGCCAGTGTTTTTGTATGATCTCCTGTATCTGTCTCCATTCCTGACAAAAGTCGCCAACAAAGCGGAGTTTGTCTGGGGTCTTTTTAGCTTTATTATCTTTAGTTGGAAAGATTAAGGACTCCCTTGGTATGTCAGATGTAATTTTTTTAGCTCTTTTAATCGACCTTTTGCTGTAACCTCTTACCAGAAGTCTCTCAGTAAGTTCTATACATTTTTCCTCAAAGATCTTTTTATCGGAGCAATTACGTCTTATTCTTAGAAATTCCCCTTTTGGTAGATTTTCTATAGTAGGTGGAAAGTGAGAACTGGTTTGATGTAGGAGATTATTTGTTGCAGTTTCCTTTCGGAATAGTTCTGTTTGAATCATGCTGGTGGGATCTTTATATATTCTTAGATCTAGGAAGGGAACTGATTAGTGACTGATGTAGTGCATCAATTTCAGATTTATGGAATTGATATTTAGACTTCCAAAATGACATCAGAGAATTTTCATCACCTTCCCAGATCATGATGATGTCGTCTATGTATCTCCACCATGCAGTTAGATGTTTCGTAAAGTTGTCATTTTTGTCACAGAATACAATTTCTTTCTCCCACCATCCTAGAAACAGGTTTGCGTAGGTCGGGGCACACGCTGCCCCCATAGCTGTTCCCCTAATTTGGAGATAGTGCTGATCACCAAATGTAAAGCTGTTTCTAGTTAGTACGAACTCCAATAGTTCCATCAGGAAGTGGTGGAAGTCATTAAACCCTTCCATCATTAGGAAGTATTTCACTGCATTCATACCTAGTGCATGTTCTATGCTGGTATATAGTGATTCTATATCCAGCGTTACTAGTAGGTGTTGTTCATCTAATCTTACATCATTTAATTTTTGCAGTACATCTGCTATGTCCTGGACATAGGATGGTAGGCCCAGGACATGATGCCTCAGATGTAAATCAATGAATTTTCCAACTTTTTCTGATACTCCCCCTATCCCAGACACAATAAGTCTTCCTGGTGGTTCAGAGAGGTTATTGTGTACTTTTGGGAGGAGGTAAAATGTTGGTGTTTTGGGGTATGGTATTTTGAGATATTCGTATTCTTGTTTACGAATTGTCCCATCCAAAAGGGCTTTGCCCAATATCCTATTGAGGATTATGTTGGAATTGTCAGTAGGATTAAATATAATTCTTTTATAACACCTTGTGTCCTCCAATTGACGTAAAGCTTCCTTAATATATAGATCCTTAGGCCAAATCACGATGTTGCCCCCTTTATCTGAGGGCTTAATGACTACATCTTGCCATTTATTCATCTCTTTGAGTGTTTTTATTTCCTGGCTGGTCATGTTACCATATGTTCATTTTTTCTTCTTCCTACTTTGGTTGTGTAGGGTATCAAGATCACGAGATACCAATTCCTGAAAGATTCTAACTTCAGGACATATTTGTTCCTGGGGAAAGAAATCTGATTTCTTTTTACACATTGGTCATTGTAATGGATTGGGTGTTGTTGATAGTGTGTTCTCTTCCTCCAATTCTTCCAATATATTCAGTGCCATTTTTTCTTCTTCTGTTAGACATTGTAAAAGTGACTGAGAGCTTGTCATTGATTCTTCCATATCCTCCATCATTCTTTCTTGATTTGAAAAGAACTTTTTAAGGAGTAATTTCCGTCCAAATAATTTAAGGTCTTTTTCCCACATGAATCTATTAAAGGATCTTGTTGGTGAGAAAGTTAAACCTTTCTCTAGGATTTTTATTTCACAATCATTTAAGATTCTTTGGGATAAGTTGATAATTTTCAAGTTTTTGTTCTCCATGTCTCGTTCCCTTTCCGTGTCCTTGTGAGGTATCTTGGTGTTAATTGGGGATCCCAGGTTTGTTCTCCTATGTTTCTTCCTCCCCCTCCTCATCTTCCTTTTGGGCGATGTCTGCCTCTGTTGCCTCTGCCTAGTCCTAAAAAAGAAGAGTTGTCGTTATATATATCACCTCTGTATGTAGGGATATCAGCTCTATTGTCCTCAGTGAAGTCCTCTCCTCCTGATGATTCTGCTTCAGATGAAGTGTAGAGTTCTTGGTGTTTGGGAGTTAGTTTCCTTTGATCCAGCCTATTCCATCTGAAGACATTACCTGATTGGAAGTCTCTTTTGTCTCTATTAAATTTGTTCTGTTTACGATCAATAATAGTTAATTCATAAGTTTCTAGTTCTTTTTTCTGTTTTTCAAAGTTTTTTTGGAAAATGGAGTCTTTCTCCCAGTGCTCTAACTTCTTGCCAAGGTCTTCAATTTCTTTTTCAAAGTTGTCTAATATTAGATGATTGTGTTTGATTAGAATAGAAATCAAATTATTGGAGCATTTTAGTAGCGTGGTTTCCCAGTCTTTAACTAGGTTTTCAGTGGCCAATTTAAAAGTTGGGAAGACTTTTGGTCTGAGACCCCTGGGTGTGATCTTATGTTTTATATAGTTGTCTAGAGTTGTAATATCCCAGGATACTCTTATTTGTCTCTGTAGCGTAAATTTCAATTTGTGGAGGTCTTCACCCCAGTTCTTAATTTCTGAGGTTTCCAGGGGGGATATCCGGAAAGATATCATCTAGGTTATCAAGGACTTTTTTTCTAGCACTAAGTTCATTCTTAAGGGAAAATAAGGACATGATATACCTTACAATAATAGAGGTATACCTTAGATTGTTTAATAAAAATTATTATTTGTAGAATAAATTGATGTATTTCTTTATCCCATAAGGAGTTATCTCATGTCAAAGATTTTGTTGGAAAGAGACAGGAATTATTGTGTACAATGTAAGAGCAGTTTTATTGATAAGTAATATTATATACCTTGAGACAGGACAAAGAGATGTCAAGTTGATTGATTCGTGCTGGATAACAGAAACTGAATTTAAATCAGTAATTGTAGATTCTGTAGGGAAGGGGGGTTATATCCGCACTGAGAACTATCTATTAGTGATGTAATACAGTCGTTACCAAAATCAAGTTCAATATATATCTAACACAAGTTAGATCTCAAAAATAACTACTATTGGTGGTGCTCCCCAGAGCCCAGATATATAACGTGATTATAACAAAAATAAAGAATTTGGATTCACCTATATCTTAGGACACGATAGTTAGGGATTGCAACATATATATATATATATATATATATATATATATGTATCTTTGTTTTGTAGTGTCTTGTATTGTCCTCTTATACCTTGAAGCCTTTATCTATAGAAAAGCACAGAGGCAGCAGAAAATTAGAAACTATTTCCACTAGCAGGAGATATGGTTGTCTGCATCAGGAACTGTACTCTGCTTTACCTGAACCTTCATCCACATCTGATTAGTGATTACACTTAAATAAATAAAATATTAATACCAACAACTAATATCAGATGGGAATAGCCCCTGCTACTGTTATGCATCAAAGTAACTGACTCCACCCTAGGGATGGTCATCAACCATCAATGGTTTATGGTTTTGCCATCAACGACGGAGATCTAATGGTTCTCTGACATCAATGGCTGTCTGTCAGTGATGGTTATTTTCTTACAAAGGGCACACAGTTTAGTCCATTACCAGCATTGCTAAAAGCAGCCTCAGAATCACATTACTAAGAACCACCCTCTGAACCTGATTGGCCCGCAGCACGCTGTGCTCCCCATGAGGAATGGCCACCCCTGTGTGCAGACCATTAATGGTTCATGCCATCAACGTTAATCATCAATGGCAACATTTATGGTTAACCCACCGATATTCTATCCCTACCTCTCCCATGGAGCAGCCCTTCCCCTTCCTCTACTTATGATCTCTTCTCTGCTGCTTTGTACAACAACTAATGCAGAGAGCAGTTTCTCTCATTATACTACACATGCAGAACAGTGGTTGTTGCATGGTTTTTTTTGGTACATATTTATGTTATGGACCCATTCACCAAAGCTGAGATATTTGTACAGCAGAGACCCAATGTTCCACCTTGTCTCCATACACTACTATGAGAACATAGTAATTATGCTATTCATTAAGTCTACAAAACTGTTTTTAGAGCATGACTGCAGGAAGTATTCATATCCCATTAGCCCTCCAAGCCCTGCTGCTTCCTAGGAGCTAGGTCCAGACTGCCAAGAGAGAAGACAGAGCTGTTTGGCTGTTTGGATCCCTCAGCCTTCTCCTCTGCCCCCGCCCCCACACACACACACCCACCCACCCAGGATGCAGGAAAATGCAGCAACACTTCCGGGATCGAACCCAACACTGTGCATTTTTGCCACTACTGTTAGTGGGGACAGTGGTATTAGTTCATGGCACAGCTATCTGAGCATTGGAACAATAATTACTGTTCCAGCAGATTTTGAATAGATTGTTAATTTGCGCAGGACTATAGTGATTACTGATGACTAGGCTCCTGTGTGTATTGATGTGGCCTGGGTTGGTGTGTATTAATGTTACCTGTGTGTGAGAGTTATACATATAGATTCATTTTAATGCACACCATTCACGCAGAAAACTTCAATACATGCAAAGCATGCACAAAACAAATATATATATATATATATATACATACACACTGTATGGCACCAATACACCCAGTGAGGCATATGCAGAGTAACCCAGCACAATTCGAATTGATGTAAAAAGCTGCAATTGTGCTAATATTTAAAGCTGTAAACATATTAAGTTGCATTCTGGTTGGCAAAGTACCATCCCCATCCCGTCTATCCAGATGCAAGGAGGCAAAATCGTGCAAATCCTCATGGACACATACTGTTTGTACTCACCCACCATTCTGGACATGCACAGAGACTAATCATGCAACTGCTGCAGAGCTTACTTTTTCCATCAGACCCAGTGTGTATTGATGGTATATGTATAGGTGTGAATGTATATCCCCCCCCTTATCATTGCTAGTATATTTAAACAGTCCTTCCTGGAACTTGTATGTAACTTGCAGTGATGTATGAGTGAACCAGTATCTAGTTTAGACCCCTATGAATTGTTATGACTATAGTCTGTAGAGTTCATTCTTAATATATGAACTATTTGGGTTGCCCCAGTTGTGACTTTGTTTTAAGTTTTATGTTTTGCATTTTGTATAAATATATTAGAGATATTTTTCTCTTGAACATCAGGGTGTAACTTACAGGTAGTAAAGTGAGTATATAAACTCAGTACCTCAGTATCTCTGCTGTCATCACTGCCACCAACAAATGATCATTTGCTCAGAACCAACGTTACAATATTCTAGGACTCACCAGCTGCTCCAAGGAGCGCACAGATCAGGAGAAGTTTCATTGTGGAATCTGATGCAGAATAAGTCTATGGTAAAGTGTTACGTGAGATTTATACTTAGAAGATCCCACTCACTCCGCGTGACACCTGACCTCCAGGGAGGAAAACATGTAGGTACAATATAGTATATGACTGACATGATTAGGAGACGTAAATAGTTTATCAGTGGCCTTGCTGGCAATCTATTTCTGTAATGTAAATATTTCAAGGCGATAGATTATTTGGGGGTCATTTAAAGCTGAAATGACCATTGTAAGGCATAAAAACACATCTGCATTCTATACATGCACACGAAAATACATAAAGTCTTATAAACACATTATTAGTTTATATAAAAGTGGTCTTAAGCATTACAGATATATAACATATTTATCTAATGAACTAAAACACAAAATAACAGGAGTTGGGTGAAAATTTGATCAAATTTTATTTGACAATTCATTAAAATTCTTTCAAATGATTAAAGTTAGTGTGATGTTAGACAATAAGAACGGACAACATAAGACAAGACAGTCATGCATTCCAAACTCCATCATTGGTGTTCAACTTTCCAATAACAAATACACTCAGACTGATGGTGTCAAATGCCCTGATGGGACAATAATCACATGTCACTGGCTGAAGAGATTGCACAGTGGCATAACAATTGCCCCCGCAGTCCTCACGGTGGTTTGGGGGCACCGGCAGGGGGTGCGGGAGCAGCAGCATAACTAATCCAGGCTGATGGATGCTGGCAGAGGAATCCTTCAAGGGCAGATTGTACCGCCGGGAACTCAGGAGAGTTCCCGCTGGGCCGGCTCTGTCCTCTCTTAAGTGGCTTGCAGCCAGGCTGATTTGGCTGCGGGGCCGGTTGCGGTGTGATTGGAGCACAGCTCAGATTACCAACATTTCCATTTCGGTCTCCTAGGGCAGCTTCTGCGCATGTGCAGAAGCTCTCTATGAAGGAAAATGGCTGCCGTGCTGACTGGCTACAGCAGTTGCTCAATGGGCCATTGCGGAGCCTCCTCACCACTTCGAGTCCAGCTGGCATACTGGCTCAGCCCCATCTCGCTCCTATCAGTGTCACTCAGCAATAGAAGTGGAGGAAGAGGTAAGGGACATGTAAGGCTATATCATCTCATCACTGTATAATATGCAACTTGTAATGTACATGTGTTTTTCACTATTACACTGTGTACATATATAATCGTCTCACAATGTCCATCTAACTTTTACTGACTGCCACACTGTATACAGTGTACATAATATATATATTAGATATTATATAAATATACTGTATACAGTGTGACAGTCAGTAATGAATCCATCTGACACAGAATAAACACCTTTATCATATTTTCAGACTATATTTTTTTCCCTTCTCTATTAATAATTTTTAATATGAGATAATAAAAATTTAATTTGAATCATTTCCATGAAGGATCTCAAGAAGACTATCAGTGTATCATGTATGTTATGCAAAATAGCAGTCTATGTATCTGTATGCCCAATTATAGAATATCTTTCTTTTATTTTTTTGTCTATCCTTAATGTACTTATTCTATGGTAAAATCCTCCCTGGAAGAATGTATGGTATCATTCACCAGAAATAATATACAGACAAAAGTCATCTTAATTTATGGTCTGTGCGAGTGTATATTGTCTCTACCTCATTGTTTATTTTTTATGGGTTGTATCATAATTTAGCTCTCAACGTGCCCCTTAAATGTCACTCAAACTTTCCCATGTGCCCCTTTAATGCCATCACACCCCTCCACATGGCCCTTATGTACCATAAGTCCTTAAACATTCCTCTATATGCAGCTTTCCATGAATAATGTCCCCTGGCTTGTTATATTGTCCTAGTCTGGTTAGCACAGATTATAAGTAATGTTATCCCCACGCACTTCATACCTGCATGGATCCTTTTATGCACCCTCACAATGATGTTCACCTTGGAAGAATAAATAAACTCACCAAATGATCTATCTCAGCTCATAGTGCACAGACCACTCTTGCAGTTCTTTAGCCAATCATGAAGAGTATGACGGCAGGCCAGACTCTTATATAAATAGTTTAAAATATATATTTTTTGGAATATATAATGTTTTGCTGTTTTGTCCGGTTGGGGTGATTATGTACTGAAGAAGGTCACTTAAGGTGAAACGTCGGCTATGTTTGTATCTACAATGTGAGTAATAAATTCTAGGTCTTGAAGCAGAAGTCGTGGTGAGTTCTCTCATTCTTATATGGAATGGTGATCTTGGGGAGCGCCAAACTCCAATTATTGCAAGTTCAAATTTTTCCTTGATATTTTCTGTTTTAATGTCCTTTTAAGGGGATGAAGATGAAGAAGAGATCCACTTTCAGTTTCTACAATTATACCCTCAACCAGAGTACACCCAATAACAAGCAGTCAGTTTCTGTCTGCTTCGTTAACATTTGGTTTTATTTAAAACAAATAAATTTAAAATAAATAAAAACCTTACATCACACATATACCGTGGCCATTGTGGGTTAGATGTTGTTAATAACTCGCTGTCACTCCTTAATGGGGTGAGCTCATTGACAGCTCATTGAGCCCACTTTTTGGTCACAGAAACAAGTCACCCAATACGTTTCATAAAAAATGATTTCTTCAGGGGTGTTTAAATCAAAGTGACTAAACTACCAGCCTAAACTTTAATCCTCAATCAGGATGGCAAATTGTACATCCTTTAAAAGGCACTCAGCTGGAGATATCCAATGAGGGCAGTTTTCCAGCAGCAGTGTACAGCTCACAGGTCAGGTAGTGAATCACACTTTACAGCTGTATACTTTCAATTAAACAAACCGACACCGACAAAAATCCCATGTTGATGTGCATCAACCCGGGATTTTTAGGTCAGTGAAAAAGGGGTATTATTTTTAAATATTAAAAGACATGTATTGTAATTAGAAAAAGTATTTCTAATACTATTGCAAACATTGGATTGATTTGTATGTTTCTTTATAAAGTAGATGCATTTTTCTTATATGCATTGTAACAATGTGCCACAGCTAGAGGTGAGTGGTTCAGACTCAGAGAAATCTGACAGAACTGAATTTAGGGGTACTTGTAATGAGACAAAATGCAGTATTTCTGGAAATCTTGGATCTCATGTGTTTTCGCTCACATAATCCAATCAGGGGTTGAAGCAGGATAATCATCATTTTCCTATATTTCTCTGTGCTCACTTTTGTTACTCACATATAAGGGCTCTGTGAGGTAGCTCATCTGCAATTTTGACTCTTGTGATGGGTGTGACAGGAACGATCATCAATGTCAGTGAACTGGAAGTTGAAGTTGAACTTGAGAGTAAAAGTAAGAAGAAATTACCAATAGATTGGGTACAGGCTCTGAAGTGGGTTATTTATTCCAAGCTGCTACTGAAAAAGGGCTATTCAGGCCCATACATACATACAAGGAACAAGATGTGTAGTAGCGCTTTGATGATAAATAGTCAGAGATAAATAATTTCATTAAAAACTTGTGTTGCTTTAATATAATGTAATGATACAAAATAAAATACACTAAGATCAATTATTTGTGACTAAAATAGCAAAACAGTGTTTCACCCTGATGTGAGTCCACACAAACACTATGCCTGTTCCTATATTACTACCGGATATATAGATGACCATGGATGGCAATGAATAACACTTGCAGAAGTATTTTATAGGACTGTCCTGTATAAAATATCAGATGGTACCTTTGAAAAAGTTGTTATTTGGTACAGCGAAACGCGTTAGTAATCATCATCACCTGTCAAGTGACTCCACAAATAGCGATATTGCTACACAAATTATCCTGGACCAACCCACCGGATTTACCCATTATTGGGACTTTATTTGGAACTATCCTCGTTTCGCCATATCCTGGATCTAAAAGAGAGGTCCACACCGTGAAATACAGCATATGAATCATGTATGTCAATAGGAGTATTCCCCCTATCGGTGCAAAGAATGGTAATTATATTCAGGACAGTCCTATCCATGACTGATACAAGTGTCATTTGCTGTCATCTGATATTTTATACAGGACAGTCCTATAAAATACTCGTGCAAGTGTTATTCATTGCCATCCATGGTCATCTATATATCCGGGAGTAATATAGGAACAGGCATAGTGTTTGTGTGGACTCACATCAGGGTGAAACACTGTTTTGCTATTTTATTCGCAAATAATTGATTTCAGTGGATTTTATTTTGTATCATTATATTATATTAAAGCAACACAAGTTTTTAATGAAATTATTTATCTCTGACTATTTATCATCAAAGCGCTACTACACGTCTTGTTCTTTGAACTTGAGAGTAATACTAGAGACTGAGACTACAGGTCCCCATACACCAGCAACGGATCGCGCAATCCTGCGATCCAGAGATGCCGGGTTGCATCAGTGAAATACAACAAGTTGGATTTCACTGATTTACCGATCACGACTAAAATATGATCGTGATTTGCAAATCGGTGAAATTTAACATGGTGAATTTCACCAATCCTCCGACGGAAGAGTGGAACATTGATGGCCGGTGGATCAGTGTTTCCGATCTGATCGCAGGATCGCGCAACCTGTCGGTAGGTGTATGGGGACCTTAAAGGCCTCATTTAACATTGAGTGATATTATTGTTATCACTCTCTACTAATGCTCTAACCAATCAGCTCCTAACTGTCATGTTTGAAAAAAGACAGGAGCTGATTGGTTGGGGCATCATTTAAGATCAGTAATGAGTGATAACAAGAATATGACTCAGTGATAAATGAGGTCCTTAAGATGGGAACACACCTAAATGAATGTGCGACCTAGCAACGTGGCAATGCGATGTCACGATATATCATATCACTGTATGCACTACATGAACAGTCATACGATGATGTGATATATTGTTGCATGCTTCATGTAACAAAACCACGTCTTCCGTGGAATTGTCCAATTGGATGGGCAGAGCATCCTGAGAGTGACAGACAGTGACAGACAGAGGAGAGTGAGAGGCAGTGACAGACAGAGGAGAGTGAGAGGCAGTGACAGACAGAGGAGAGTGACAGACAGTGACAGACAGAGGAGAGTGAGAGGCAGTTTAAGAGAGAGACAGGGTAAGAGTCTGATTGACTTTCCATCTTGCTGAAACATAATCTTACTTATATTGTTTGCACTTCAAATTAATTGATATAAAAAGTTTGTTATTTAACTACTTATTTGTGTTTGTCAGTTATCTTTCCCCTGATATAGACAAAAATTGAAGCGCCAAGAGGGCTACTGGGGATATATTGGGTTAATGCCTGCAGCAGCAATCAGAAAAAAGGGAATGCCAACCTTGCAATATAGGTTTATATCAGCGCAGCAATTATATTTTACTTTATGTTATTTGCAAATGAATTGCTACGCTGATATAAACCTACATAAATGTACAACTAAAATTCTGATGTACAAATTTATTAAGTTCCAATATACACAGAAAACATATCACATAACTTAAAAAATATCTCCTGAAAATGTATCGTTCACACTGTCTAAAAATCACGGTGAGATTCCCACTTCATTCAGACACAATTATAATATACAAGTGATCATTGTACATCTGTATCAACTTGATTGTAAGTGATACAAAATGGTAACTTTAGATTATTCAATTGAAATATTCACATATCCTAATATAGCAGTTTGTTATTCCTACTGACATGTTATTCCTATTCCTACTGACATGTTATTCCTATTCCTACTGACATGTTATTCCTATTATTACTGACATGTTATTCCTATTCCTACTGACATGTTATTCCTATTATTACTGACATGTTATTCCTATTCCTACTGACATGTTGTACCTATTCCTACTGACATGTTATTCCTATTCCTACTGACATGTACCTATTCCTACTGACATGTTATTCCTATTCCTACTGAGATGTTATACCTATTCCTACTGACATGTTATTCCTATTCCTACTGAGATGTTATACCTATTCCTACTGACATGTTATTCCTATTCCTACTGACATGTTATTCCTATTCCTACTGAGATGTTATTCCTATTATTACTGACATGTTATACCTATTCCTACTGACATGTTATTCCTATTCCTACTGACATGTTATTCCTATTATTACTGACATGTTATTCCTATTTCTACTGACATGTTATTCCTATTCCTACTGAGATGTTATTCCTATTATTACTGACATGTTATACCTATTCCTACTGACATGTTGTACCTATTCCTACTGACATGTTATACCTATTCCTACTGACATGTTATTCCTATTCCTACTGACATGTTATTCCTTTTCCTACTGAGATGTTAAACCTATTCCTACTGACATGTTATTCCTATTATTACTGACATGTTATTCCTATTCCTACTGACATGTTATTCCTATTCCTACTGACATGTTATTCCTATTATTACTGACATGTTATTCCTATTCCTACTGACATGTTATTCCTATTATTACTGACATGTTATTCCTATTCCTACTGACATGTTATTCCTATTATTACTGACATGTTATACCTATTCCTACTGACATGTTATTCCTATTCCTACTGACATGTTATACCTATTCCTACTGACATGTTATTCCTATTCCTACTGACATGTTATACCTATTCCTACTGAGATGTTATACCTACTCCTACTGACATGTTTTACCTATTCCTACTGACATGTTATTCCTATTATTACTGACATGTTATTCCTATTCCTACTGACATGTTATTCCTATTCCTACTGACATGTTATTCCTATTATTACTGACATGTTATTCCTATTCTTACTAGAGATGAGTGGGTTCGGATCTCATAGATCCGAACCCACTCAAACTTTGAGATCCGGGACGAGAACTGAACGTGCGTTTGGTTCCCTGCCGGCCCCGGATCTCAAACCGAGGCAAAACCATAGAGACGAAATCTCGTGGCTCGCGAGCTTTCATTCCTATGTATATAAGGGACCACAAGGCGGCCGCCTTTTCACTCCGGCTGTAGAGACTGAACAGGGAGGGTGGGTAGTGTCGGGCTGGGAGAGGTAGTACTTACCTGTGCTTGTGCTGTGCTGGTGCTGTGCTGTCTGCTGTGTCCTTGGCTGGTGTACTGCTGATCCATCTGGTGTTGTCACTGCTGTGTCCATCTGAGCTGGTGCTGATCCATCTGGGCTGGTGCTATGCTGTCTGCTGTGTCCATCTAGGCCCAAGTTCTGGACCCGAAAATAAAATAAAAAAATATATTGTCTTTTTATTTTCTTTCTGTGTGTGCATGTTAGGCTTAGCCGCACGAGATACAGGAACGGAACCTAGTATTTTGTCTATTTTTTTCTATGTGTGCATGCTAGGTTAGCTGCACAAGATACAGCAATGCAACTTAGTGCTGCCCGACTCCAGTCATCATCAATCTGTGCTCTGGACCCAAGTTCTGGACCCAAAAAACCCCCAAAACAAGTAGTGTCTTTTGTCTATTTTTTTCTGTGTGTGTGTTAGGCTTAGCCGCACAAGATACCGCAACGCAACCTAGTGCTGCCTGACTCCAGTCTTCATCAATCTGTGCTCTGGGCCCAAGTTCTGGACCTGAAAAAAAACAAACAACAAAATAGTGTCTTTTATCTATTTTTTTTCTGTGTTTGTGTGTTAGGTATAGCCACACAAGATACAGCAACGCAACCTAATGCTGCCCGACTTCAGTCATCATCAATCTGTGTTCTGGGCCCAAGTTCTGGACCCCAAAAAACCCCAAAACAAATAGTGTCTTTTTGTGCCTAATTTTTTTCTGTGTGTACGTGTTAGGCTTAGCTGCACAAGAACAAGATACAGCCAGCAATGCAAGTTGTAACCTAGTGCTTCCCAACTCCAGTCATCATAAATCTGTGCCCTGGGCCCAAGTTCTGGACCCGAAAAAAAATAGTGTCTTTTGTCTTTTTTTTTTCTGTGTGCGCAATACTGCACATGTGTGAATTTTGTAACCGCACTTTGGCTACACTATTGGTGCTTGTGACACTGCTTAAGGACTGCAGAAAAAATGGAGGGCTGTCACATGACAGGAGAGCAAGGCCAAGAACCACATGTTGTAGCTGCCGCCAGCAGTCATCATGATAATGCAAGGCCATCAAGTTCCTCATCCTTTACTACTTTTACTGTAGTAAAGAAAAAAAAAATCGAAAGGCAAGTTTGCTTTAGATAAACAAACAATTTCCAATATGCCATTCACTACACGAAGTGGCAAGGAAAGGATAAGGCCTTGGCCTTTATTTATGATGACTGCTGGTTCTGATAGCCCTTCTGCTTGTAGTAGTAGTGGTGGTGGTACCATTAAAAATTGAAAGTTGTTAAGAAGAGTAAGACAGCTCCAGAAAAAACAACTGTGTGTCCTGAGAAATCGAAATCACAAATCCCTGAGGAGAGTGCAAGTGTGTCTGCGGTTGCCATGTGTGAGCCAGACCTAAATACTAGTGTACTGGAGGATCCTCCAAGTTCCAACATTTGCGTGCCCTCTGTAAAAGTGGGGAAGGGCAGTCAACATCTTGCAGACATAGTCAGTGAGGATGCTTCTGTGGAATTGCACATGGAGGAGAAGGATATTTTGGTAGTTGAAGGTGCTAAGGATGATGAGGATTTTGATGATGAAGATGTTGGTGATGAGGATGTTGATGACGAGGATGTCCTTTGTGTAAGTAAGGCAACAGCTGTTGCCCATGGATTGAAAAAGCCAAAGCCCATTGTTTTCATACCGGTGCAAAAGACAAAAAAATCCACTTCTCATGTGTGAAATTATTTCCACCACAATCCGGACAACAGTTGTCAAGCCATATGTAACCATTGCCAAGCAAGAGTGAGTAGAGGGAGGGACCTAAACCACCTAGGAACCTCCTCCTTGTTACATCTCTTGGAGCGCATTCATCAAATATCAACGTGTATGTCACCAAGTTCCAAAACACAAAATGTAACAAGTCCAGTGTCACGTACCTGCTCCCTCTCTGTGAGATCCAAGCGCCTTTGATCTCCACCACCAACACCTGCATCAGCAAAATCCTCAAGCGTCATCGGGAGTAGTCCTGCTGCATCCAATGTTGTTATTAGAAGCATGATTGACTCCTATACGTGATTCTTTAGAAGGATTCTTGATAACTACGCCTGCTGCTGCTGTTGCTGTGAATGGATCTTCATCCCAGAAGGGGACCAGGAGGAAGACTACTTGTAGTATATCCTCAAAAAACAATTAACTGTCAAACAATCATTTGTAAGGGTAAACAAGTATGACAGCAATCACCCATTTGAACAGCGCATTACTGACGCCATAACAGCTATGATGGTATTAGATGTGCGTCCAGTATCCGCCATTACCGCAGTGGGTTTTCAACAGTTATTTGAGGTCCTGTGTCCTCGCTACCAGATCCTTTCTAGTTTCCGCTTCGCTAGAACAGCAATTCCAAGTCTGTACAAGGACATTAAAAAAAACATTATTAATGTCCTCAGAAATGCTGTTGTCCACTTGACCACTGATCTGGGGACAAGTGGGAAAAGGCAAACTAAGGATTACATGACTGTGACAGCCCACTGGGTAGGTGTATTGCCTACAACAGCAGCAGCAACATCTACCAAAAGACAGCTGATATAGAGGCAAGCTACTCTTTGTATACCTGGTTTCACAAAGAGGCATACCGCTGAGAACCTCTTAGAAAAACTCAGGGAAATCATTGCTAAATGGCTTACCCCACTTGGCACTTGGTGGCCCGCAAAATATCCAGACATTTTGGACATTCGGCAACTGCTTGTCGAAGATTTCATGACCAGCAGGTACTGTTAAATTTGCCCTGCCATCAGCTGAAGTAAGAGGTAGTAACTCAGTGGAATTCTACCCTCTATATGCTTCAGCGGATGGAGGAATAGCAAAAGGCCATCCAGGGCTATACAACTGCCTATGGCATAGGCCGTGGAGGGGGAATGCACCTTACTCAAGCGCAGTGGAGAATAATTTCCGAATTGTGCAAGGTTCTCAAACCCTTTGAACTTGCCACATGTGAAGTTAGTTCAGACACTGCCAGCTTGAGTCAGGTCAATTCCCCTCTTCAGACTTTTGCAAAAACAGCTGGAGAAACTGAAGAAGGAGCTGAAATGGAGTGATTGCTCAAGGTATGTCAGACTGGTGGATCAAGCCCTTGATTCATTTCACCAGGATCCAAGAGTCATTAATCTATTGAAATCGGAAAAATATATTTTGGTGACCATTCTGGATCCTAGGTTTAAGTCCTGCCTTGTGAGTTTTTTTTCCAACAGACTGAAATCTAAAACTATGCAAAGAGCTGTTGGTAAAAAAATTGTCAGCTGCAGCCGCATGTGTAGGCTCCTTCAGTTTCTGCAGCTGCCAGGAAAAAACAAAATTTTCCTTACAGAATGCCTGCTGGTCATGCAGATTGTTCACCAAAAAATTACATCTGGTCGGGCCTGAGAGAACTGCCTACTAGTGACATGTCTTCTACTGTGACTATGTGTGATACTGTCTCCATTCACAGAATGGTGGAGGACTATTTCAGAGATAACATCCTAATAGGCATGTCAGACAGTCCCTTTCAGTACTGGCAGGAAAAAGAGGCAATTTGGAGTCTCATACACAAACTGGCTATTCATTACTTAAGTTGCCCACCCTCCAGTGTGTACTCCGAAAGTGTTTTCAGTGCAGCTGGCAACCTTGTCAGTGATTGGCGTAGGAGGTTACTTCCTCAAAATTTGGAAAAGATGATGTTCATTGAAATGAATTACAAATTCCACGAGGAAGACCTCTATCAACAATTACATCAAAAAATTACAGAGGTGCCTATGGTGGATTCCAGCGGTGATGAATTAATATTGTGTAAAGCAGAGGATGTACACACTGATGGGAATAATGAGGATGATGACAACTTGTAATGTAAATCCAGTTTGTGTATGGGGTAATTTTCATTCCCATGTCCAATGCACATTGGCAGCTAGTTTTATGGGAGTCCAAACAAACCAATCATTTCAGCCACAATTGGCAGTCCTTGCCGCTGAAATGATTGGTTTGTTAAACTGTGAATGTCCTGTTTCGTATACAACATAAGGGTGGGTGATAGGGCCCATGGACTATTCAATCTTGCACCTTTTTCCTTTCCATTATGTGCTGGTTGGGGCATTGCTGCCTGACATTTTAAATTAATGTTATGGTTGGTTTAGGAACCAATGATTTGTTTTTAAATTAATTTATTATCAATTTTACAGCCAGGGGCTGCACCAATGAATTTGTTTTTATTAATTATTCAGTCTGAGGCTGCACCCAATGAATTGTTTTTACTTTTTTAATGAAATTATTATTAATTATTTAAAAAAAATAAATCTCATACTGCACATTCTGGACATATATATATAATTGGAGGTGCTACCTGTGGAGACCATTGATATATACACAAAGAAAAAATACAGGTGCACAACTCCAAATTAACTGATTATATATAAATACATTTTGCAGTAAATACAATAGAGGTTTTTGGCATAATCTTGGCCAAGCTTATGGGCCTGCCCACCATATCCGGGTAACCTCTTGTCGGGCAGGTCCCTAATATACTAAGGCTCAAATCCAGAGCGCAGGACACCCCCAAACTAGCCCAGCCAATCCTCCCCAAAGCACCGCTCTAATAAGAAAAGTGAAGTGTTAAGAGCAGCCGCTGGCCGCATATAAAGCATAAAAATAAAAAAGTGAAATACATATATATAAAGGACACAGACAGTGAAGTATTAAAATGTGTTAAAGGAAAATGTGTTATACTGCATTATAAATACAGGGTGCGGCTTCTGCTGGAGCCGGCCCTGTTTGTCCTGGCTGCTAAATTGCAGCTGATCCAGCACAAGTGATTAAGGGCCTGATTCAGCAAGGATCGCAGTTGCTAATATGCACGCAATTGGCCGATTGTTTCATTCTGCGCATACATATGAATTGCAGTGCGCGTAGGCCTACTAGCCACTGCGATCGGGACTGCGATCGGAATGACTACACAGACCCATCACAGAGTGATTGACAGGAAGAGCTCTTTGTGGGTGGCGTTGGGGGGGTGGTCTGCCAAACACAGGTGTTCCAGTGCGTTTCAATGCCGTTGCAGGGGCGTGCATAAATTACCCACTGCGCAGCCTGAGGCCTCATAGGTCAGGGCTTGTGCAAGTGTACGTGAGGCTGCGATGGTATTTGATTGTACCAATGGTTTCACAGTCTTCCTAAACATTACGGATGTGTGTAAGGGAAGGTGGGCATCCCTGTGTACTGCTGTGGCGGCATAGCGATTGCAATGGCTTAGCATACTATCGCAGTTAAACTGCGTGCGTAATCGCTTTTGCATTCGCAGTTGTGATCCATAATGAATCAGGACCTAAATCCGTGGGATTGTACAGCCAACGCACAGTAGTCCTGGTTAGCTCTGATCTATGAATTGCCGTTATACAGCAGGTGCCACGAGTTCTACAGCAAGTGTGCCCATGGTTTAACCCAGCTGGCCTGTGATAGATCCGTGCTTGCACACAGTTCCAATTTATGTGTGTGTGTCTCAGTGTCCACGTTACTAGTTACGGTCAATGTAAAATAGGACGGTGGCTTTACCGGCAATTGTGGATTTCAGGCTTTAGAAGAAAAGTTGCTCTTGGCTGCAGTGTAAGTCAGATCATGGGCCTGATCAGTGACACGTTTCAACCACCCTGTGTACTGTATCTATCATGGAGACTACACTGCATCGTTGGTGAATAACTGAATATCCAAACATACTGTAGGGTTACATTTCTGCGGGTATGACAGCATAATACACATTAATGAACTACCCGGCACTTGGCTTTTTTGTATTGACTCATATAATTAGTCTGACGAAGCTGCATGTCAGCAGGAATGTGCCGCATGTGCCACGGTGGTATTGGGATGGCAGTCGAAAAGTGGATTTATTTGCGACATACAACACAGTAATGGCGTGGGGTAGCACGCATGCACTAGTTTACCAAAGGCCATCTTGGTAAAAGTGCCTAGCCCGTGTCACTGTACGGAGGAAGGAGACAGCGCAGGAGAGCACTCCTCTACAACAGTAACGGGGAGCGGCGACTAAAATGCGGGTGTGTCTTGAGTGTTTTTCGGGGGGTGTCTCAGCCTGTGACTGCAATTGGCGTCTTGGTACAAATCATGGCAGCAGCAACATTTGCATGTTTCCACACGGTCGCTATGTACAAAGACGCAGTCACAATGGGATCTGCACCCATCTCTGAATCAGGCCCTAGAATCAGTATTGGATCAGTCTATGGGTCAGGATGATAATCCTAGTATTAGCAGCACTGGCACTAGTAGTACTACTGCTAGGAATTCAGCATCTAGTGGAAACAAAGTTCATGTGGGAAGAAGAAACTGTAAGCGAGGCCGATCCACATCACATAAATCTTACTCAATGTCACATAAAACATCAGCTGGTGGCGATGTGTCTGGCTGTGGAAATGTCAATGATGATGAATGTAGTGATTTGGCTAAAAGAAGGAAAATAGCTGGTATTCCATACACAACGCTTAGCGGCAAAGACCATGGGCACTTTTTGCATGACAAAGTTCTGGTAGAAACAATCCCAGGTCCAAAGTGAGTGGCCAACACCGTCATGGATCTCCTGCTATTTCCCAAGCACTAGCTTCCTGCTCTGAGTGTAGTATTAGTAGTGTGACTGGTGTCACCTCCAAAACAGACATACAGTATCCGTAACTGAGAACAATAACACTGAGGCCAAAGAACAAAGTGAGTATCACATAATAATCCAGAGGAGATTCCAAGGCTGTCCATGTGTGTGTGTCAGACAGATCACATACAGTATAGCACTGAGATAAAATCTGAGCAACATCCTCCCACAATTTCTAAATCATCTTTAAATGCGAGGATGAGCAGTACTAAGGGAAATTTTTGAAATAGAGAAGGGAAAATTAGATATTGTTCATCTACAACAGGATGATGGCTATAAATGTGTATATGACAATAATGATGATGATGAATGTGTTGTACCGTACATCTTGTGATGATGATGATGATGAATGTATCCAAGTAAGGCAGCCTCCAGTGTTCCCACCTAATGCCCATGATAAATTCATTGTTGCTATGAGCTGCCAAAAGACCAAAAAATCCACTTCTCCGGTGTGGATCTATTCCTACCATGCCCAGACAATGGGCCCCATTTTTTATCGAGTTTTATCATTCATAACAAATGATAAAACTCGCTGTGTGTGATAAATGGTGCTCCAGCCAATCAGCTCCCATTTGTCATTTTTCAAGCAGATGACAGTTGGGAGCTGATTGGCTGGAGCACCGTTATCATATGCAATGAGATTTATCCCTCGTTGTGAATGATAAAACCCATTGATAAATGAGGCCCATACTGTAGCTTGTTTTGCCATATGCAGCCTCTGTGACACCAGAAGAACTTGAGGTAGGAATGTTAACCATCTAGACACCTCCTCACTAATACATTATTTGCAACGTAATCATGCAGGTCATCCCAAAAAGTGAAATCACACGCAATAAGCAGTCTAGTAACAGCTACTGGCAGCATGGTTACAAATCTTCACCACCAACACCATCATCGATGGCCACCTCAGGAACAATAGTAAGTAGTCCTGTTTCACTGGGTCAAATGCAATCTGATTCCTGTAAAGCAATACATAATTACCAGGAAGAATCTCTGGGAACTAGGACGGATGCTTTTGGGGGTAGATTATCATCTCAGAAGCTGAACCAGAATAAGCCTAGTTTATATAAATTCGCTGATAACAAGTGAAAGGGGAAGTAAGTATGACAGCCATCACCCTGTTGCACAGCAAATCACCAAAGCCATGACAGCCATGTTAGCACATGATCTGCGTCCAACATCGGTAATAGATGCAGCAGGTTTCAGCCGATTAGTAGAGGTCATGTGCCCACACTAACAAATTCCAGCTTGATTTCATTTCCATTGAACAGCAATCTTACATCTACACATGGAGGTCAGAGCCAAAGTCAATACGTACCTTGAAAAGAACATTGTACCCACTATTCCCCTTACTATGGATATGTAGACAGATGGAACTGTTTAAACAAAATACTATATGACTGTGACAGCCCACTGGATTGGGGTATTGCCCTCAGAACACCGGTGCAGGAACCCCAACATCAATTGAGATGCCAACGCCGGAATCCTGACAGCCAGCATCCCAAGTGTACGTATAGTGGGCTGGGTTAGCTGTTAGCTACATGGGGGGAGGGTTAGGTTTAGGTACTACAGGGGGGTTAGGGTTAGGCTGCAGGAGAGGGGGAGGTTAGAGAGGCTGCAGACAGGGGGGTTAGGTTTAGGCACCCGAGGTGGGAGGGTTAGGCACTAAGAGGTGAGGGTTAGGTTTAGGCACTAAGGGGATGGTTATGGTGCGGGAAGAGGGTTAGGGGTAGAATGCAGGAAGGGAGGGTTAGGGGGGGAAGGGGGTAGAGTTGGAATACTTACTCAGACCCTGTCGGGTTTCTGAGCATCGGGATGCCGCCGGCGGTATTTGATAGCCGGCAAACCGACAGCCGGTCTCCCATACTCAGCCCTTACAAACATCTATACATGCAGCTTCCTATAGAGCAGACAACCAGTTACAGTTAATTACAGGTCAGGATAATGGATTATTTATGATCAATTAGAATTCCACTAACTAGTGCAAAGACATGAAGTCTAATGCAGCCATGGTTTTCACCGATGACCCATAAAAGGGGATTTGAGCTTTGCTGTGCCAGGTTGTCAGGTAGAGCAAAGCATAGGAAAGATAAGCTAGAGAGTGGTCAGAAAGCAGGGTCAGTACAGGGATCAGTGAATGAATAATGCAGAGAATAGTGAGGCCACTAGCTGAGGTCAGCACAGGATATTTAGAATAGCCAAGTGGTCAAGCAGAAGCAGGTCAAAGAGCCAGCCAGGTCAGAATACAGAAATCAGCAGACTCAAACAAGCAGAACACGCTGGAGTTAAATTTCATAGCCTAATATTCTGACCTTAGTCTGGAGTCAGATAGGCTGGCCTGATTTGCATTTGGCACCAGAGTAACCTCAACAGTCACATGACTGCAAGTAGAAAGTCCAAAAAGTGCCACGCACCCCCTGCCCTATAATGAGAAGCAGGACACCAGTCAGTGGAGGGAACAGAGGGCCTGATTCAGACCCAGTCGCAAGCGCTGTGCACTTGCAATTGGGTCGATGGTGGGCCAGTGCGCATGCGCATGACGGAGCCGGCTCCGTCATGAGCATGCGCGAGACCTGGATAGCGACAGGCAAGCCGTCGCTCTGGGTCTCGTACCAAAAGGGGTGTGTTGTCGATGTTGAGTGACAGCATGCCCCTTTTGGTGGACGAGCCAGGGGGGTGGCTGCCCAGACAGAGGCGTTCCCATGTGAATCTCCCTGTTAGAGAGATTCACATGGGAACAGAGGCGTTCCCATCCCTCTGTTAGAGCCGAAATCTCTCTGGGGCTTGCGGCCACGAGACCCTACCACAAGGGCCTCGTCGCAAGCCCGATGGTCGCGATGGTCTTGGTCACCCACAGCTATGCGAACGGCCAGGAGGCCCTTCTAAAAAAAAAAAGACCGGCCCTGATTCAGAGCGAGCTATCTGTCAGAGCGTCACTCAACATCGACAGCATGCCCCCTTTGGTACGAGACCCGGAGCAATGGATTGTCCGTCGCTATCCGGGTCTCACGTATGCGCACGATGGAGCCGGCTCCATTGTGCGCATGCGCTCTGGGCCACCATCGACCCGGTTGCGAGCGTTCAGCGCTTGCGACCGGGTCTGAATCAGGCCCAGAGAGCACAAATGGGAGACAGAAGGCAGCCACACAAAGTGGCAGTGTCAGAGCCAGAGCTGTCTGACAGTTCCACTTTAATGGACATTATTTTCTAATTTACCCAATCTTTGTCACCATCTAGTGTTATTAATATATATTGCAACTTTGACCATTTAATATTGTCTATCTCTGACTTAAAAATATCTGTTCTGGATGGGAACTTGTTTTAGCTTTGCTGTCTTTTTTTGTGAATGGCAGATGGATCTCAACAGCAATGGGATGTACCTGATAAAGAGAGCGGCCTAGGATTAGATTTAGGATGGTCACTTGGCACTCACATCCAATCCAGGGATGCCATATTTGTTTTGGTAACACATCTATCAAGTCCCGTGGCCAATCACATTCAATATTGTACCACTGGTGGGGATTCCACAACTTAGAATATATTAATGACAAATCTTAATATATGATAAGATATTACAAAATATCCTAAAATAAATCTATACATATATTCATGCCTTAAGCATCATTTATGTTTGTTTTACGCACTTATTATGTGGAAGATCCACTTAGTGAAAATCCTGATATTAGTTTAATCTGAACCTCATAGGCCTCCACTGAGAATCTCATAGGCTTCCATTGGAGCTTCCCAATGCACCCTGGGTAGATGATAGTACAGCTCCATCATTTTACAACCCTTATGTTCACTTCAAAAAGGTGCAGCTATATTGTATTATCCCCTTTATAACAGGAACAATGGTAAGAATTCTGACCTACATTGTACATGTGTTACCATTAGGTAGCTCATGTTGTACATATGTTTATATATATATATATATATATATATACACACAGTATATAAAACACTTATGTATTACATGTCTCTATGTTGTCATTACATGAAGTACATATTGTACTGTAACTCCATTAAATTACTTGTTTGTATTAGTTTCACCAAATTGATTAAATAATTTGTTTTCTTGAATGCTATGACTGCAATAGGACCTTATACTTCAGATTTTCACATCTAGTTTGGACTTATTGAAAAGTAAGAGTAGTTATGCTGTCTGTCAATGGTAACTCATGCCATATGGAAGTTTATAGAGAGGACAGAACACATATGTGAAAAATGTCTGTGTCCTAAAGATAACCAGATCTACACTAATTACCATATCTGAGAAGACACATTGATTTATCTGATTGGACCAGATTTGTTTGCATAAGCAATTCTGCTAAAAATCTTATTGTAGAGCAATCCTTCACTCTCTTGGTTTACGTAGCACTGCCCTCTCCTGGCTTTACTCCTACCTCTCTGATCATTCCTTCTCTGTGTCCTCTCATGACTCCTCTTCCCCCCCGTTTCCACTAACAGTAGGAGTTCCCCAACGTTCTGTTCTTGGACCTCTCCTTTTCTCCCTATATACTGTACATCCTCTTTAGGTGAACTCATAAACTCATTTGACCTCCAATATCATCTCTATGCTGATGATACTCAAATTTACCTTTCCACCCCTGAGCTCTCCCCCTCGCTCCTTACCTGTATCTTCAACTGTCTCTCTGCTGTCTCTTCATGGATGTCCCAGCGCTTTCTTAAACTTAACATGTCTAAGACTGAGCTGATCATTTTCCCACCCTCTTCCACTACCTCACTTCCCACAATTTCATTATCTATTGATGGCACAACTATCACCTCTAGCCCCAAAGTGCGCTGTCTTGGAGTTATCCTAGACTCCTCCCTCTCCTTTAAACCACACATTCAGTACCTCTCACAGTCCTGCCATTTCCACCTAAAAAATATCTCCAGGATTAGACCCTTCCTCCCAGGATGCCACTAAAACCCTCATCCACTCACTGGTCATCTCCAGATTGGACTACTGTAACCTTCTCCTAGCTGGCCTCCCAGTCTCTCACCTCTCTCCACTACAATCTGTTCTCAATGCTGCTGCTCGGCTCATCTTCCTCTCCAGGCATTCTACATCTGCTTCCCCTCTCCTTCAAGCCCTACACTGGCTCCCCTTCCCCTTCAGATGTCACTTCAAAGTTCTTACACTCGCATACAAAGCCCTCTCCAAATCCTCTCCCACATACATTTCTGACCTTCTCTCCCTTCAAACTCCCGCCCGCCCACTTCGCTCAACAAATGCATGCCACCTCTCTTGCCAACTGATTACTTCCTCCCACTCCTGCATTCAAGATTTTGCCCATGCTGCTCCCTACCTTTGGAATGTTCTCTCTCTCCCTATCAGACTCTCCACCTCTCTACAAAGCTTCAAATGGGCTCTCAAGACCCACTTCTTCATCAAGGCCTTCCAGCTCTCATGCTAACCCACTTCATGCTCTTTCCTCCCTATCTTCCCCTTCTGTGTCACACCTGTCTGTCTGCCCCTCCCCTTAGAATGTAAGCTCTCATGAGCAGGGACCTCTTCCCTCATGTGCTTCTCTTTACATTTTCTTTGACTCTTTACTCCCCATTAGGGCACCTAACACGTGACTGCCAACTCCCGGCTGCTTATTGTGAGTGTTTAATCGCTATTGCAGCAATGTATATAAATCGTGTCCTTGTCCTGCACTGAAATGTACTCTACTTGTTCTTTTTTCACTTATTAGTTCTATGTACTAAGTAAGGCACCGCGGAACACTTGTGGCGCCATATAAATAAAGGATAATAATAATAATATTGTTATCAGCACGGTCTTGCTGTACCTATGGAAATGACCACTAAGGTAAAGTAAAACTTCTGCAATTATCAGGTTATGAGCTGATGTCCATTTTTATAATTTCTTTATTTTAAACCCTATACATTATACCACAGGGACCTGGCTATTTGAACACAAAGAAGTTTTTATTTTGTAACTTCACTAAGTTCTTCTACTATACCTGTGATATATTTGTCAGGTATTTCATTTGTGTTCAATTTTCTGATGCACAAGACAAAATACAACATTTGATAAAATTACTTTATTGAAAGATTTCCAAACCCATAAAGAAAATAACATCCTACGTATTTTAGTTAGCAGCAATAGTGTTGGAGATCCAGGTGTTGTAGTTGCAGACCTTGGTGTAGACACCGGGATAGTTTGCCAGGGCACAGCCGTATCCCCAGGACACAATACCCTGAAGCTCTCCTCTACAGACCACGGGTCCACCAGAGTCACCCTGAACAGGAGAGTGAGCAGACATATTGTTAGCAATTCCTACTAAATTATGATCTACACGGGAAAATGACAAAATGATCTGTCTATGGGATCACAGGTTGTTGAAACAAACTTTCTCACGTTTATAAAGTTATTGCTGTATAATATACTTACAGTATACAATACTACATACACATAATAGTGAATCTATGGTCTCGAGGCCTGATTCAGCAAGGAACGCAGTTGCAAATCCGCACGCCGATTGTTGAGAAATGCATCATGGTACACATGCGGGAATTAGCTGCTGTGATCGGGACTGTGGGCCTGATTCAGACCTGCTCACAAGCGCTGTGCACTTGCAAGTGGGTCGATGGTGGGGCATTGCGCACGCGCAAGCCCCGGAGCGAGAGAGAAATTCTCTCACTCCGGGGCTCGCTACAAACGGGGCGGCTGTCGATGTTGACAGCTTGCCCAGTTTTGTAGGCGGGGTGGGGGGGTGGCTGGACAAACGGAGGGCGGCCCTACTGACATCACGAGTGATGTCAGTGGTGAGCTTCCTGCTCTATTAGAGCCGAAAGTGCACTGGGGCTTGCGGCAGACAAGACCCTACCACAAGGGTCTCGTCGCAAGCCCGATGGTCACCCACAGCTTAGCGAGCGGCAAGGAGGCAGGTTTTAAAAAAACATGCGGCTGCCCTGATTCAGAGCGAGTGCTCGCTTTTTGGCGTGGCTCTGAATCAGGCCCTGTGATCGCAGAGATTACGGAGACCCACTGGAAAGTGATTGACATGATGTGCCATTTGGGGAAGGTGACAGGGGGTGGTCGGCCAAATGCTGGCATGCCAGTGTGTTTGGATGCCATTACAGGGGCTTGCATACATTACCCACTGCGACGACATATGCAGCTTGAACTTCCATAACGTGCGATGAAGTTAGCAATTTCTGATCTGGTCTCCCCTTGTGTAAGTGTGCGTGAGCCTCTGATGCTACTGGATGGTTTCCGATGGTTAAGCTATTCTGATAAGTATTATGGATGTGTCCAAGGTAAACTGGGCGTCATTATGTGGTACTGAGATTGCATTGCGATCGCAATGGGTGAGCATACTTTCGCAGTGAGACTGCATGCGTCAATGCTATTGCATTCACAATTTTGTTCCTTACTGAATCAGACCATCCGTTCTATAGTGATTAGCACAGGGCTGGATTAACAATGGGGCGAGTGGAGCTGCAGATCCACTTGCCCCATTGTTTATCCGGCCCTTGGGCGAGTGGTGTTTGCCCCTCCAGTTGTGCAAGTAAGGTGGTACTGGCAGGTACACAAACCACCTTACTTACTGGATACTAAGTTGGCTGCCGCCTGCCAGACATGTTGCACTGACCATCATTGACAGAGACTGGAAGCATTAGGCAGCAGCCATAGGACTGATCTCTTGCTCCTCCTCCCACAAAGCTGCAATTAGGCGTCCACCTAGATCCTGACTCAGTATTCATTCTTGCTGACCATGCAATATCTAGGCAGCGATGCTGCCATCAGTGCCGTGTGACAACTCTGCAAGAGTGGCAGGGCCTGGAGGAGTGACTGTGCCTGGAGGAGTGGCAGTGCAGCGGAGCATGAGAGGGCAGGAAAGACAGGTGTAAATGTTATGGGGGGAGGACAAAACAAGACATAGCAGGCAAGGGGTGAGAGGACAATATTAGAAATACAGTAGAAGAGGGAAATGACAAGGACAATACAATAAATAGAGGAGGAGACAAATACAAGACATAGAGGTGGTGGACAAGACAAAACATGGGGAATATGCAAAACATAAAAGGGTTTACATGATACAGGGCATACTGATAGGAGGGTGATACAGAACATAAGACTGACGGGTTGGACAGAACAATGCAGGACATAGAGAATGGGGGACAGCACAATGCAGGACATAGAGATAGGGGACAGCACAATGCAGGACATACAGATAGGGGACAGTACAATGCAGGACATAAAGATAGGGGACAGCACAATGCAGGACATACAGATAGGGGACAGCACAATGCAGGACATACAGAATGGGAGACAGCACAATGCAGGACATACAGAATGGGGGAAAGCACAATGCAGGACATACAGATAGGGGACAGCACAATGCAGGACATACAGAAAGGGGACAGCACAATGCAGGACATAGAGAATGGGGGACAGCACAATGCAGGACATACAGAATGGGAGACAGCACAATGCAAGACATAGAGAATGAGGGACAGCACAATGCAGGACATACAGAATGGGGGACAGCACAATGCAGGACATACAGAATGGGGGACAGCACAATACAGGACATAGAGAATGGGGGACAGCACAATGCAGGACATAGAGAATGGGGGACAGCACAATGCAGGACATACAGAATGGGGGACAGTACAATGCAGGACATACAGAATGAGGGACAGCACAATGCAGGACATACAGATAGGGGACAGCACAATGCAGGACATACAGAATGGGGACAGTACAATGCAGGACATACAGAATGGGGGACAGCACAATGCAGGACATACAGAAGGGGGACAGCACAATGCAGGACATACAGAATGGGGGACAGCACAATGCAGGACATAGAGAATGGGGGACAGCACAATGCAGGACAAACAGAATGGGGGACAGCACAATGCAGGACATAGAGAATGAGGGACAGCACAATATAGGACATACAGAATGGGGGACAGCACAATGCAGGACATACAGAATGGGGGACAGCACAATGCAGGACATACAGAATGGGGACAGCACAATGCAGGACATACAGAATGGGGGACAGCACAATGCAGGACATACAGAATGGGGGACAGCAGAATGCAGGACAATCAGAATGGGTGACAGCACAATACAGGACATATAGAATGGGGGACAGCACAATGCAGGACAATCAGAATGGGAGACAGCACAATGCAGGACATAGAGAATGGGGGACAGCACAATGCAGGATATATAGATAGGGGACAGCACAAAGCAGGACATACAGATAGGGGACAGCACAATGCAGGACATACAGAATGGGAGACAGCACAATGCAGGACATAGAGAATGGGGGACAGCACAATGCAGGACATAGAGAATGGGGGACAGCACAATGCAGGACATATAGATAGGGGACAGCACAAAGCAGGACATACAGATAGGGGACAGCACAATGTAGGACATACAGAATGGGAGACAGTACAATGCAGGACATACGGATTGGGGACAGCACAATGCAGGACATACAGAATGGGGGACAGCACAATGCAGGACAAATAGAACGGGGGGCAGCAAAATGCAGGACATAGAGAATGGGGGACAGTACAATGCAGTACATACAGATAGGGGACAGCACAATGCAGGACATACAGATAGGGGACAGCACAATGCAGGACATACAGAATGGAGGACAGCACATAGCAGGACATACAGTATGGGAGACAGCTCAATGCAGGATATACAGAATGGAGGACAGCACAATGCAGGACATACAGAATGGGGGACAGCACAATGTAGGACATACAGAATGGGGGACAGCACAATGCAGGACATACAGATAGGGGACAGCACAATGCAGGACATACAGAATGGGGGACAGCACAATGCAGGACATACAGAATGGGGGACAGCACAATGCAGGACATACAGAATGGGGGACAGCAGAATGCAGGACAATCAGAATGAGTGACAGCACAATGCAGGACATACAGAATGGGGACAGCACAATGCAGGACATACAGAATGGGGGACATTACAAGGCAGGACATACAGAATGGGAGACAGCACAATGCAGGACATACAGAAAGGGAGACAGCACAATGCAGGACATAGAGAATGGGGGACAGCACAATGCAGGACATAGAGAGAGGGGACAGCACTATGCAGGACATACAGATAGGGGACAGCACAATGCAGGACATACAGAATGGGAGACAGTACAATGCAGGACATACAGATAGGGGACAGCACAATGCAGGACATACAGAATGGGGGACAGCACAATGCAGGACAAATAGAATGGGGGGCAGCACAATGAAGGACATAGAGAATGGGGGACAGCACAATGCAGTACATACAGATAGGGGACAGCACGATGCAGGACATACAGAATGGGGGACAGCACAATGCAGGACGTACAGAATGGGGGACAGCAGAATGCATGACGTACAGAATGTGGGACAGCACAATGCAGGACGTACAGAATGGGGGACAGCACAATGCATGACAAACAGAATGGGGGACAGCACAATTCAGGACAAACAGAAGGAGCGACAGCACAATGCAGGACATACAGATAGGGGACAGCACAATGCAGGACATACAGAATGGGGGACAGCACAATGCAGGACATACAGAATTGGGGACAGCACAATGCAGGACATACAGAATGGTGGACAGCACAATGCAGGACATACAGAGTGGGGGACAGCACAATGCAGGACATACAGAATGGGGGACAGCACAATGCAGGACATAGAGAATGGGGGACAGCACAAAGCAGGACATAGAGAATGGGGGACAGCACAATGCAGGACATAGACATAGAGAATGGGGGACAGCACAATGCAGGACATAGAGAATGGGTAACAGCACAATGCAGGACATAGAGAATGGGGGACAGCACAATGCAGGACATAGAGAATGGGGAACAGCACAATGCAGGAAATACAGAATGGGGACAGCGCAATGCAGGACATACAGAATGGGAGACAGCGCAATGCAGGACATACAGAATGGGGGACAGCGCAATGCAGGACATACAGATAGGGGACAGCGCGATGCAGGACATACAGAATGGGGGACAGCACAATGCAGGACGTACAGAATGGGGGACAGCAGAATGCATGACATACAGAATGGGGGACAGCACAATGCAGGACGTACAGAATGGGGGACAGCACAATGCTTGACAAACAGAATGGGGGACAGCACAATTCAGGACAAACAGAATTAGCGACAGCACAATGCATGACATACAGATAGGGGACAGCACAATGCAGGAAATACAGAATGGGGGACAGCACAATGCAGGACATACAGAATGGGGGACAGCACAATGCAGGACCTACAGAATGGGGGACAGCACAATGCAGGACATACAGAATGGGAGACAGCACAATGCAGGACATACAGAATGGGGGACAGCACAATGCAGGACATATAGAATGGGGGACAGCACAATGCAGGACATACAGAATGGGGCACAGCACAATATAGGACATACAGAATGGGGGACAGCACAATGCAGGACATACAGAATGGGGGACAGCACAATGCAGGACATACAGAATGGGGGACAGCACAATGCAGGACATACAGAATGGGGGACAGCACAATGCAGGACATACAGAATGGGGGACAGCAGAATGCAGGACAATCAGAATGAGTGACAGCACAATGCAGGACATACAGAATGGGGACAGCACAATGCAGGACATACAGAATGGGGGACATTACAAGGCAGGACATACAGAATGGGAGACAGCACAATGCAGGACATACAGAATGGGAGACAGCACAATGCAGGACATAGAGAATGGGGGACAGCACAATGCAGGACATAGAGAGAGGGGACAGCACTATGCAGGACATACAGATAGGGGACAGCACAATGCAGGACATACAGATAGGGGACAGCACAATGCAGGACATACAGAATGGGAGACAGCACAATGCAGGACATACAGTATGGGAGACAGCACAATGCAGGACATACAGAATGGGGGACAGCACAATGCAGGACATACAGATGGGGGACAGCACAATGCAGGACATACAGAATGGGGGACAGCACAATGCAGGACATAGAGAATGGGGGACAGCACAAAGCAGGACATAGAGAATGGGGGACAGCACAATGCAGGACATAGACATAGAGAATGGGGGACAGCACAATGCAGGACATAGAGAATGGGTAACAGCACAATGCAGGACATAGAGAATGGGGGACAGCACAATGCAGGACATAGAGAATGGGGAACAGCACAATGCAGGAAATACAGAATGGGGACAGCGCAATGCAGGACATACAGAATGGGAGACAGCGCAATGCAGGACATACAGAATGGGGGACAGCGCAATGCAGGACATACAGATAGGGGACAGCACGATGCAGGACATACAGAATGGGGGACAGCACAATGCAGGACGTACAGAATGGGGGACAGCAGAATGCATGACATACAGAATGGGGGACAGCACAATGCAGGACGTACAGAATGGGGGACAGCACAATGCTTGACAAACAGAATGGGGGACAGCACAATTCAGGACAAACAGAATGAGCGACAGCACAATGCAGGACATACAGATAGGGGACAGCACAATGCAGGAAATACAGAATGGGGGACAGCACAATGCAGGACATACAGAATGGGGGACAGCACAATGCAGGACCTACAGAATGGGGGACAGCACAATGCAGGACATACAGAATGGGAGACAGCACAATGCAGGACATACAGAATGGGGGACAGCACAATGCAGGACATATAGAATGGGGGACAGCACAATGCAGGACATACAGAATGGGGCACAGCACAATATAGGACATACAGAATGGGGGACAGCACAATGTAGGACATACAGAATGGGGGACAGCACAATGCAGGACATACAGAATGGGGGACAGCACAATGCAGGACATACAGAATGGGGGACAGCACAATGCAGGACATACAGAATGGGGGACAGCAGAATGCAGGACAATCAGAATGAGTGACAGCACAATGCAGGACATACAGAATGGGGACAGCACAATGCAGGACATACAGAATGGGGGACATTACAAGGCAGGACATACAGAATGGGAGACAGCACAATGCAGGACATACAGAAAGGGAGACAGCACAATGCAGGACATAGAGAATGGGGGACAGCACAATGCAGGACATAGAGAGAGGGGACAGCACTATGCAGGACATACAGATAGGGGACAGCACAATGCAGGACATACAGAATGGGAGACAGTACAATGCAGGACATACAGATAGGGGACAGCACAATGCAGGACATACAGAATGGGGGACAGCACAATGCAGGACAAATAGAATGGGGGGCAGCACAATGAAGGACATAGAGAATGGGGGACAGCACAATGCAGTACATACAGATAGGGGACAGCACGATGCAGGACATACAGAATGGGGGACAGCACAATGCAGGACGTACAGAATGGGGGACAGCAGAATGCATGACGTACAGAATGGGGGACAGCACAATGCAGGACGTACAGAATGGGGGACAGCACAATGCATGACAAACAGAATGGGGGACAGCACAATTCAGGACAAACAGAAGGAGCGACAGCACAATGCAGGACATACAGATAGGGGACAGCACAATGCAGGACATACAGAATGGGGGACAGCACAATGCAGGACATACAGAATGGGGGACAGCACAATGCAGGACATACAGAATGGGGGACAGCACAATGCAGGACATACAGAATGGGAGACAGCACAATGCAGGACATACAGAATGGGGGACAGCACAATGCAGGACATATAGAATGGGGGACAGCACAATGCAGGACATACAGAATGGGGCACAGCACAATATATAGGACATACAGAATGGGGGACAGCACACTGCAGGACATAGAGAATGGGGGACAGTACAATGCAGAACATATAGATAGGGGACAGCACAATGCAGGACATACAGATAGGGGACAGTACAATGCAGGACATACAGAATGGGGGACAGCACAATGCAGGACATACAGAATGGGAGACAGCACAATGCAGGACATACAGAATGGGGGACAGCACAATGCAGGACATACAGAATGGAAGACAGCACAATGCAGGACATACAGAATGGGGGACAGCACAATGCAGGACATACAGAATGGGGGACAGCACAATGCAGGACATATAGAATGGGGGTCAGCACAATGCAGGACATAGAGAATGGGGGACAGCACAATGCAGGACATACAGATAGGGGACAGCACAATGCAGGACATACAGAATGGGGACAGCACAATGCAGGATATACAGAATGGGAGACAGCACAATGCAGGACACAGAGAATGGGGGACAGCACAATGCAGGACTCACAGAATGGGGGACAGCACAATGCAGGACATACAGAATGGGAGACAGTACATAGCAGGACATACAGTATGGGAGACAGCTCAATGCAGGACATACAGAATGGAGGACAGCACATAGCAGGACATACAGTATGGGAGACAGCTCAATACAGGATATACAGAATGGAGGACAGCACAATGCAGGACATACAGAATGGGTGACAGCACAATGTAGGACATACAGAATGGGGGACAGCACAATGCAGGACATACAGATAGGGGACAGCACAATGCAGGACATACAGATAGGGGACAGCACAATGCAGGACATACAGAATGGGGGACAGCACAATGCAGGACATACAGATGGGGGACAGCACAATGCAGGACATACAGAATGGGGACAGCACAATGCAGGACATACAGAATGCAGGACATACAGAATGGGGACAGCACAATGCAGGATATAGAGAATGGAGGATAGCACAGTGCAAAACATACAGAATGGAAGACAGCACAGTGCAGGACATCCAGAATGGGGGACAGGACAATGCAGGACATACAGAATGGGGGACAGCACAATACAGGACATACAGAATGGGGGACAGCACAATGCAGGACATACAGAATGGGGACCCGCACAATGCAGGACATACAGAATGGGGACAGCACAACGCAGGACATAGAGAATGGGGGACATCACAACGCAGGACATACAGAATGGGAGACAGCAAAACGCAGGACATACAGAATGGGAGACAGCACAACGAAGGACATACAGAATGGGGGACAGCACAATGCAGGACATACAGAATGGGGGACTGTACAATGCAGGACATACAGATAGGGGTCAGCACAATGCAGGACATACAGAATGGGGGACAGCACAATGCATGACAAACAGAATGGGGGACAGCACAATTCAGGACAAACAGAAGGAGCGACAGCACAATGCAGGACATACAGATAGGGGACAGCACAATGCAGGACATACAGAATGGGGGACAGCACAATGCAGGACATACAGAATGGGGGACAGCACAATGCAGGACATACAGAATGGGGGACAGCACAATGCAGGACATACAGAATGGGAGACAGCACAATGCAGGACATACAGAATGGGGGACAGCACAATGCAGGACATATAGAATGGGGGACAGCACAATGCAGGACATACAGAATGGGGCACAGCACAATATATAGGACATACAGAATGGGGGACAGCACACTGCAGGACATAGAGAATGGGGGACAGTACAATGCAGAACATATAGATGGGGGACAGCACAATGCAGGACATACAGATAGGGGACAGTACAATGCAGGACATACAGAATGGGGGACAGCACAATGCAGGACATACAGAATGGGAGACAGCACAATGCAGGACATACAGAATGGGGGACAGCACAATGCAGGACATACAGAATGGAAGACAGCACAATGCAGGACATACAGAATGGGGGACAGCACAATGCAGGACATACAGAATGGGGTACAGCACAATGCAGGACATATAGAATGGGGGTCAGCACAATGCAGGACATAGAGAATGGGGGACAGCACAATGCAGGACATACAGATAGGGGACAGCACAATGCAGGACATACAGAATGGGGACAGCACAATGCAGGATATACAGAATGGGAGACAGCACAATGCAGGACACAGAGAATGGGGGACAGCACAATGCAGGACTCACAGAATGGGGGACAGCACAATGCAGGACATACAGAATGGGAGACAGTACATAGCAGGACATACAGTATGGGAGACAGCTCAATGCAGGACATACAGAATGGAGGACAGCACATAGCAGGACATACAGTATGGGAGACAGCTCAATGCAGGATATACAGAATGGAGGACAGCACAATGCAGGACATACAGAATGGGGGACAGCACAATGTAGGACATACAGAATGGGGGACAGCACAATGCAGGACATACAGATAGGGGACAGCACAATGCAGGACATACAGATAGGGGACAGCACAATGCAGGACATACAGAATGGGAGACAGCACAATGCAGGACATACAGAATGGGGGACAGCACAATGCAGGACATACAGATGGGGGACAGCACAATGCAGGACATACAGAATGGGGGACAGCACAATGCAGGACATAGAGAATGGGGGACAGCACAAAGCAGGACATAGAGAATGGGGGACAGCACAATGCAGGACATAGACATAGAGAATGGGGGACAGCACAATGCAGGACATAGAGAATGGGTAGCAGCACAATGCAGGACATAGAGAATGGGGGACAGCACAATGCAGGACATAGAGAATGGGGAACAGCACAATGCAGGAAATACAGAATGGGGACAGCGCAATGCAGGACATACAGAATGGGAGACAGCGCAATGCAGGACATACAGAATGGGGGACAGCGCAATGCAGGACATACAGATAGGGGACAGCGCGATGCAGGACATACAGAATGGGGGACAGCACAATGCAGGACGTACAGAATGGGGGACAGCAGAGTGCATGACATACAGAATGGGGGACAGCACAATGCAGGACGTACAGAATGGGGGACAGCACAATGCTTGACAAACAGAATGGGGGACAGCACAATTCAGGACAAACAGAATTAGCGACAGCACAATGCAGGACATACAGATAGGGGACAGCACAATGCAGGAAATACAGAATGGGGGACAGCACAATGCAGGACATACAGAATGGGGGACAGCACAATGCAGGACCTACAGAATGGGGGACAGCACAATGCAGGACATACAGAATGGGAGACAGCACAATGCAGGACATACAGAATGGGGGACAGCACAATGCAGGACATATAGAATGGGGGACAGCACAATGCAGGACATACAGAATGGGGCACAGCACAATATAGGACATACAGAATGGGGGACAGCACAATGCAGGACATACAGAATGGGGGACAGCACAATGCAGGACATACAGAATGGGGGACAGCACAATGCAGGACATACAGAATGGGGGACAGCACAATGCAGGACATACAGAATGGGGGACAGCAGAATGCAGGACAATCAGAATGAGTGACAGCACAATGCAGGACATACAGAATGGGGACAGCACAATGCAGGACATACAGAATGGGGGACATTACAAGGCAGGACATACAGAATGGGAGACAGCACAATGCAGGACATACAGAATGCGAGACAGCACAATGCAGGACATAGAGAATGGGGGACAGCACAATGCAGGACATAGAGAGAGGGGACAGCACTATGCAGGACATACAGATAGGGGACAGCACAATGCAGGACATACAGATAGGGGACAGCACAATGCAGGACATACAGAATGGGAGACAGCACAATGCAGGACATACAGTATGGGAGACAGCACAATGCAGGACATACAGAATGGGGGACAGCACAATGCAGGACATACAGATGGGGGACAGCACAATGCAGGACATACAGAATGGGGGACAGCACAATGCAGGACATAGAGAATGGGGGACAGCACAAAGCAGGACATAGAGAATGGGGGACAGCACAATGCAGGACATAGACATAGAGAATGGGGGACAGCACAATGCAGGACATAGAGAATGGGTAACAGCACAATGCAGGACATAGAGAATGGGGGACAGCACAATGCAGGACATAGAGAATGGGGAACAGCACAATGCAGGAAATACAGAATGGGGACAGCGCAATGCAGGACATACAGAATGGGAGACAGCGCAATGCAGGACATACAGAATGGGGGACAGCGCAATGCAGGACATACAGATAGGGGACAGCACGATGCAGGACATACAGAATGGGGGACAGCACAATGCAGGACGTACAGAATGGGGGACAGCAGAATGCATGACATACAGAATGGGGGACAGCACAATGCAGGATGTACAGAATGGGGGACAGCACAATGCTTGACAAACAGAATGGGGGACAGCACAATTCAGGACAAACAGAATGAGCGACAGCACAATGCAGGACATACAGATAGGGGACAACACAATGCAGGAAATACAGAATGGGGGACAGCACAATGCAGGACATACAGAATGGGGGACAGCACAATGCAGGACCTACAGAATGGGGGACAGCACAATGCAGGACATACAGAATGGGAGACAGCACAATGCAGGACATACAGAATGGGGGACAGCACAATGCAGGACATATAGAATGGGGGACAGCACAATGCAGGACATACAGAATGGGGCACAGCACAATATGGGACATACAGAATGGGGGACAGCACAATGCAGGACATACAGAATGGGGGACAGCACAATGCAGGACATACAGAATGGGGGACAGCACAATGCAGGACATACAGAATGGGGGACAGCACAATGCAGGACATACAGAATGGGGGACAGCAGAATGCAGGACAATCAGAATGAGTGACAGCACAATGCAGGACATACAGAATGGGGACAGCACAATGCAGGACATACAGAATGGGGGACATTACAAGGCAGGACATACAGAATGGGAGACAGCACAATGCAGGACATACAGAAAGGGAGACAGCACAATGCAGGACATAGAGAATGGGGGACAGCACAATGCAGGACATAGAGAGAGGGGACAGCACTATGCAGGACATACAGATAGGGGACAGCACAATGCAGGACATACAGAATGGGAGACAGTACAATGCAGGACATACAGATAGGGGACAGCACAATGCAGGACATACAGAATGGGGGACAGCACAATGCAGGACAAATAGAATGGGGGGCAGCACAATGAAGGACATAGAGAATGGGGGACAGCACAATGCAGTACATACAGATAGGGGACAGCACGATGCAGGACATACAGAATGGGGGACAGCACAATGCAGGACGTACAGAATGGGGGACAGCACAATGCAGGACATAGAGAATGGGGAACAGCACAATATAGGACATACAGAATGGGGGTCAGCACAATGCAGGACATACAGAATGGGGGACAGCACAATGCAGGACATACAGAATGGGGGACAGCACAATGCAGGACATACAGAATGGGGGACAGCAGAATGCAGGACAATCAGAATGAGTGACAGCACAATGCAGGACATACAGAATGGGGACAGCACAATGCAGGACATACAGAATGGGGGACATTACAAGGCAGGACATACAGAATGGGAGACAGCACAATGCAGGACATACAGAAAGGGAGACAGCACAATGCAGGACATAGAGAATGGGGGACAGCACAATGCAGGACATAGAGAGAGGGGACAGCACTATGCAGGACATACAGATAGGGGACAGCACAATGCAGGACATACAGAATGGGAGACAGTACAATGCAGGACACACAGATAGGGGACAGCACAATGCAGGACATACAGAATGGGGGACAGCACAATGCAGGACAAATAGAATGGGGGGCAGCACAATGAAGGACATAGAGAATGGGGGACAGCACAATGCAGTACATACAGATAGGGGACAGCACGATGCAGGACATACAGAATGGGGGACAGCACAATGCAGGACGTACAGAATGGGGGACAGCAGAATGCATGACGTACAGAATGGGGGACAGCACAATGCAGGACGTACAGAATGGGGGACAGCACAATGCATGACAAACAGAATGGGGGACAGCACAATTCAGGACAAACAGAAGGAGCGACAGCACAATGCAGGACATACAGATAGGGGACAGCACAATGCAGGACATACAGAATGGGGGACAGCACAATGCAGGACATACAGAATGGGGGACAGCACAATGCAGGACATACAGAATGGGGGACAGCACAATGCAGGACATACAGAATGGGAGACAGCACAATGCAGGACATACAGAATGGGGGACAGCACAATGCAGGACATATAGAATGGGGGACAGCACAATGCAGGACATACAGAATGGGGCACAGCACAATATATAGGACATACAGAATGGGGGACAGCACACTGCAGGACATAGAGAATGGGGGACAGTACAATGCAGAACATATAGATAGGGGACAGCACAATGCAGGACATACAGATAGGGGACAGTACAATGCAGGACATACAGAATGGGGGACAGCACAATGCAGGACATACAGAATGGGAGACAGCACAATGCAGGACATACAGAATGGGGGACAGCACAATGCAGGACATACAGAATGGAAGACAGCACAATGCAGGACATACAGAATGGGGGACAGCACAATGCAGGACATACAGAATGGGGGACAGCACAATGCAGGACATATAGAATGGGGGTCAGCACAATGCAGGACATAGAGAATGGGGGACAGCACAATGCAGGACATACAGATAGGGGACAGCACAATGCAGGACATACAGAATGGGGACAGCACAATGCAGGATATACAGAATGGGAGACAGCACAATGCAGGACACAGAGAATGGGGGACAGCACAATGCAGGACTCACAGAATGGGGGACAGCACAATGCAGGACATACAGAATGGGAGACAGTACATAGCAGGACATACAGTATGGGAGACAGCTCAATGCAGGACATACAGAATGGAGGACAGCACATAGCAGGACATACAGTATGGGAGACAGCTCAATGCAGGATATACAGAATGGAGGACAGCACAATGCAGGACATACAGAATGGGGGACAGCACAATGTAGGACATACAGAATGGGGGACAGCACAATGCAGGACATACAGATAGGGGACAGCACAATGCAGGACATACAGATAGGGGACAGCACAATGCAGGACATACAGAATGGGGGACAGCACAATGCAGGACATACAGATGGGGGACAGCACAATGCAGGACATACAGAATGGGGACAGCACAATGCAGGACATACAGAATGCAGGACATACAGAATGGGGACAGCACAATGCAGGATATAGAGAATGGAGGATAGCACAGTGCAAAACATACAGAATGGAAGACAGCACAGTGCAGGACATCCAGAATGGGGGACAGGACAATGCAGGACATACAGAATGGGGGACAGCACAATACAGGACATACAGAATGGGGGACAGCACAATGCAGGACATACAGAATGGGGACCCGCACAATGCAGGACATACAGAATGGGGACAGCACAACGCAGGACATAGAGAATGGGGGACATCACAACGCAGGACATACAGAATGGGAGACAGCAAAATGCAGGACATACAGAATGGGAGACAGCACAACGAAGGACATACAGAATGGGGGACAGCACAATGCAGGACATACAGAATGGGGGACTGTACAATGCAGGACATACAGATAGGGGTCAGCACAATGCAGGACATACAGAATGGGGGACAGCACAATGCAGGACATACAGAATGGGGGACAGCACAATGCAGGACATACAGAATGGGGGACAGCACAATGCAGGACATACAGAATGGGGGACAGCACAATGCAGTACATACAGAATGTGGGACAGCACAATGCAGGACATACAGAATGGGAGACAGCACAATGGAGAACATACAGAATTGGGGACAGCACAATGCAGGACATACAGAATGGTGGACAGCACAATGCAGGACATACAGAGTGGGGGACAGCACAATGCAGGACATACAGAATGGGAGTCAGCACAATGCAGGACATACAGAATGGGGGACAGCACAATGCAGGACATACAGAATGGGGGACAGCACAATGCAGGACATACAGAATGGGAAACAGCACAATGCAAGACATACAGAATGGGGGACAGCACAATGCAGGACATACAGATAGGGGACAGCACAATGCAGGACATACAGAATGGGGGACAGCACAATGCAGGACATACAGAGTGGGGGACAGCACAATGCAGGACATATAGAGTGGGGGGCAGCACAATGCAGGACATAGAGAATGGGGGACAGCACAATGCAGGACATACAGATAGGGGACAGCACAATGAAGGACATACAGAATGGGGACAGCACAATGCAGGACATACAGAATGGGAGACAGCACAATGCAGGACATACAGAATGGTGGACAGCACAATGCAGGACATACAGAGTGGGGGACAGCACAATGCAGGACATACAGAATGGGAGTCAGCACAATGCAGGACATACAGAATGGGGGACAGCACAATGCAGGACATACAGAATGGGGGACAGCACAATGCAGGACATACAGAATGGGAAACAGCACAATGCAAGACATACAGAATGGGGGACAGCACAATGCAGGACATACAGATAGGGGACAGCACAATGAAGGACATACAGAATGGGGACAGCACAATGCAGGACATACAGAATGGGAGACAGCACAATGCAGGACATAGAGAATGGGGGACAGCACAATGCAGGACATACAGAATGGGGGACAGCACAATGCAGGACATACAGAATGGGAAACAGTACAAAGCAGGACATACAGTATGGGAGACAGCTCAATGCAGGATATACAGAATGGAGGACAGCACAATGCAGGACATACAGAATGGGGGACAGCACAATGCAGGACATACAGAATGGGTGACAGCACAATGCAGGACATACAGAATGGGGACATCACAATGCAGGACATACAGATAGGGGACAGCACAATGCAGGACATACAGAATGGGGGACAGCACAATGCAGGACATACAGATGGGGGACAGCACAATGCAGGACATACAGAATGGGGACAGCACAATGCAGGACATACAGAATGCAGGACATACAGAATGGGGACAGCACAATGCAGGATATAGAGAATGGAGGACAGCACAGTGCAAGACGTACAGAATGGAAGACAGCACAGTGCAAGACATACAGAATGGGGGACAGCACAATGCAGGACATACAGATAGGGGACAGCACAATGAAGGACATACAGAATGGGGACAGCACAATGCAGGACATACAGAATGGGAGACAGCACAATGCAGGACATAGAGAATGGGGGACAGCACAATGCAGGACATACAGAATGGGGGACAGCACAATGCAGGTCATACAGAATGGGAAACAGTACAAAGCAGGACATACAGTATGGGAGACAGCTCAATGCAGTATATACAGAATGGAGGACAGCACAATGCAGGACATACAGAATGGGGCACAGCACAATGCAGGACATACAGAATGGGTGACAGCACAATGCAGGACATACAGAATGGGGACATCACAATGCAGGACATACAGATAGGGGACAGCACAATGCAGGACATACAGAATGGGGGACAGCACAATGCAGGACATACAGATGGGGGACAGCACAATGCAGGACATACAGAATGGGGACAGCACAATGCAGGACATACAGAATGCAGGACATACAGAATGGGGACAGCACAATGCAGGATATAGAGAATGGAGGACAGCACAGTGCAAGACGTACAGAATGGAAGACAGCACAGTGCAGGACATACAGAATGGGGTACAGCACAATGCAGGACATACAGAATGGGGGACAGCACAATGCAGGACATACAGAATGGGGGACAGCACAATGCAGGACATACAGAATGTAGACAGTACAATGCAGGACATACAGAATGGGGACAGCACAATGCAGGACATAGAGAATGGGGGACATCACAATGCAGGACATACAGAATGGGAGACAGCACAACGGAGGACATACAGAATGGGAGACAGCACAACGCAGGACATACAGAATGGGGGACAGCACAATGCAGGACATACAGAATGGGGGACAGCACAATGCAGGACATACAGAATGGGAGACAGTACAATGCAGGACATATAGATAGGGGACAGCACAATGCAGGACATACAGAATGGGGGACAGCTCAATGCAGGACATACAGATAGGGGACAGCACAATGCAGGACATACAGAAAGGGAGACAGCACAATGCAGGACTTACAGATAGGGGACAGCACAATACAGGACATACAGAATGGGGGACAGCACAATGCAGGACATACAGAATGGGAGACAGTACAATGCAGGACATACAGAATGGGAGACAGCACAATGCAGGACATACAGATAGGGGACAGCACAATGTAGGACATACAGAATGGGGACAGTACAATGCAGGACATACAGAATGGGGGACAGCACAATGCAGGACAAACAGAATGGGAGACAGCACGATGCTGGACATACAGAATGGGGACAGTACAATGCAGGACATACAGAATGGGGACAGCACAATGCAGGACATACAGAAAGGGAGACAGCACGATGCAGGACATACAGATAGGGGACAGCACAATGCAGGACATACAGAATGGGGGACAGCACAATGCAGGACAAATAGAATGGGGGGCAGCACAATGCAGGACATAGAGAATGTGGGACAGCACAATGCAGTACATACAGATAGGGGACAGCACAATGCAGGACATACAGAATGGGGGACAGCACAAGGCAGGACATACAGAATGGGAAACAGTACAATGCAGGACATACAGAATGGGAGACAGCATAAAGCAGGACATACAGAATGGGGGACAGCACAATGCAGGACATACAGAATGGGGGTCAGCACAATGCAGGACATACAGAATGGGGGACAGCACAATGCAGGACATACAGAATGGGGGACAGCACAATGCAGGACACACAGAATGGGGGACAGCACAATGCAGGACATACAGAATGGGGGACAGCACACTGCAGGACATAGAGAATGGGGGACAGTACAATGCAGAACATACAGATAGGGGACAGCACAATGCAGGACATACAGATAAGGGACAGCACAATGCAGGACATACAGAATGGGGGACAGCACAATGCAGGACATACAGAATGGGAGACAGCACAATGCAGGACATACAGAATGGGGGACAGCACAATGCAGGACATACAGAATGGAAGACAGCACAAAGCAGGACATACAGAATGGGGGACAGCACAATGCAGGACATACAGAATGGGGGGCAGCACAATGCAGGACATATAGAATGGGGGTCACCACAATGCAGGACATACAGATAGGGGACAGCACAATGCAGGACATACAGAATGGGGGACAGCACAATGCAGGACATAGAGAATGGGGGACGGCACAATGCAGGACATACAGATAGGGGACAGCACAATGCAGGACATACAGAATGGGGACAGCACAATGCAGGACATACAGAATGGGAGACAGCACAATGCAGGACATAGAGAATGGGGGACAGCACAATGCAGGACATACAGTATGGGAGACAGCTCAATGCAGGATATACAGAATGGAGGACAGCACATAGCAGGACATACAGTATGGGAGACAGCTCAATGCAGGATATACAGAATGGAGGACAGCACAATGCAGGACATACAGAATGGGGGACAGCACAATGTAGGACATACAGAATGGGGGACAGCACAATGCAGGACATACAGATAGGGGACAGCACAATGCAGGACATACAGAATGGGAGACAGCACAATGCAGGACATACAGAATGGGGGACAGCACAATGCAGGACATACAGATGGGGGACAGAACAATGCAGGACATACAGAATGGGGACAGCACAATGCAGGGCATACAGAATGCAGGACATACAGAATCTGGACAGCACAATGCAGGATATAGAGAATGGAGGATAGCACAGTGCGAGACATACAGAATGGAAGACAGCACAGTGCAGGACATCCAGAATGGGGGACAGCACAATGCAGGACATACAGAATGGGGGACAGCACAATGCAGGACATACAGAATGGGGGACAGCACAGTGCAGGACATACAGAATGGGGACAGCACAATGTAGGACATACAGAATGGGGACACCACAACGCAGGACATACAGAATGGGAGACAGCACAACGCAGGACATACAGAATGGGAGACAGCACAACGCAGGACATACAGAATGGGAGACAGCACAACGAAGGACATACAGAATGGGGGACAGCACAATGCAGGACATACAGAATGGGGGACTGTACAATGCAGGACATACAGAATGGGGGACAGCACAATGCAGGACATACAGAATGGGGGACAGCACAATGCAGGACATACAGAATGGGGGACAGCACAATGCAGGACATACAGAATGTGGGACAGCACAATGCAGGACATACAGAATGGGAGACAGCACAATGGAGAACATACAGAATTGGGGACAGCACAATGCAGGACATACAGAATGGGGGACAGCACAATGCAGGACATACAGAATGGGGGACAGCACAATGCAGGACATACAGAATGGGGGACAGCACAATGCAGGACATACAGAATGGGGGACAGCACAATGCAGGACATACAGAATGGGAAACAGCACAATGCAGGACATACAGAATGGGGGACAGCACAATGCAGGACATACAGATAGGGGACAGCACAATGCAGGACATACAGAATGGGGGACAGCACAATGCAGGACATACAGAGTGGGGGACAGCACAATGCAGGACATATAGAGTGGGGGGCAGCACAATGCAGGACATAGAGAATGGGGGACAGCACAATGCAGGACATACAGATAGGGGACAGCACAATGCAGGACATACAGAATGGGGAAAGCACAATGCAGGACATACAGAATGGGAGACAGCACAATGCAGGACATAGAGAATGGGGGACAGCACAATGCAGGACATACAGAATGGGAGACAGCACAATGCAGGACATACAGAATGGGAAACAGTACAAAGCAGGATATACAGTATGGGAGACAGCTCAATGAAGGATATACAGAATGGAGGACAGCACAATGCAGGACATACAGAATGGGGGACAGCACAATGCAGGACATACAGAATGGGGACAGCACAATGCAGGACATACAGATAGGGGACAGCACAATGCAGGACATACAGAATGGGAGACAGCACAATGCAGGACATACAGAATGGGGGACAGCACAATGCAGGACATACAGATGGGGGACAGCACAATGCAGGACATACAGAATGGGGACAGCACAATGCAGGACATACAGAATGCAGGACATACAGAATGGGGACAGCACAATGCAGGATATAGAGAATGGAGGACAGCACAGTGCAAGACATAAAGAATGGAAGACAGCACAGTGCAGGACATACAGAATGGGGTACAGCACAATGCAGGACATACAGAATGGGGGACAGCACAATGCAGGACATACAGAATGGGGGACAGCACAATGCAGGACATACAGAATGTAGACAGCACAATGCAGGACATACAGAATGGGGACAGCACAATGCAGGACATAGAGAATGGGGGACATCACAATGCAGGAAATACAGAATGGGAGACAGCACAACGGAGGACATACAGAATGGGAGACAGCACAACGCAGGACATACAGAATGGGGGACAGCACAATGCAGGACATACAGAATGGGGGACAGCACAATGCAGGACATACAGAATGGGGGACTGTACAATGCAGGACATACAGAATGGGGGACAGCACAATGCAGTACATACAGAATGGGGGACAGCACAATGCAGGACATACAGAATGGGAGACAGCACAATGGAGGACATACAGAATGGGGGACAGCACAAAGCAGGACATACAGAATGGGGGACAGCACAATGCAGGACATACAGATAGGGGACAGCACAATGCAGGACATACAGATAGGGGACAGCACAATGCAGGACATACAGAATGGGGACAGCACAATGCAGGACATACAGAATGGGGACAGCACAACGCAGGACATAGAGAATGGGGGACATCACAACGCAGGACATACAGAATGGGAGACAGCAAAACGCAGGACATACAGAATGGGAGACAGCACAACGAAGGACATACAGAATGGGGGACAGCACAATGCAGGACATACAGAATGGGGGACTGTACAATGCAGGACATACAGATAGGGGTCAGCACAATGCAGGACATACAGAATGGGGGACAGCACAATGCAGGACATACAGAATGGGAGACAGCACAATGGAGAACATACAGATTTGGGGACAGCACAATGCAGGACATACAGAATGGTGGACAGCACAATGCAGGACATACAGAGTGGGGGACAGCACAATGCAGGACATACAGAATGGGAGTCAGCACAATGCAGGACATACAGAATGGGGGACAGTACAATGCAGGACATACAGAATGGGGGACAGCACAATGCAGGACATACAGAATGGGAAACAGCACAATCCAGGACATACAGAATGGGGGACAGCACAATGCAGGACATACAGATAGGGGACAGCACAATGCAGGACATACAGAATGGGGGACAGCACAATGCAGGACATACAGAATGGGGGACAGCACAATGCAGGACATACAGAGTGGGGGACAGCACAATGCAGGACATATAGAGAGGGGGGCAGCACAATGCAGGACATAGAGAATGGGGGACAGCACAATGCAGGACATACAGATAGGGGACAGCACAATGAAGGACATACAGAATGGGGACAGCACAATGCAGGACATACAGAATGGGAGAAAGCACAATGCAGGACATAGAGAATGGGGGACAGCACAATTCAGGACATACAGAATGGGGGACAGCACAATGCAGGACATACAGAATGGGAAACAGTACAAAGCAGGACATACAGTATGGGAGACAGCTCAATGCAGGATATACAGAATGGAGGACAGCACAATGCAGGACATACAGAATGGGGGACAGCACAATGCAGGACATACAGAATGGGTGACAGCACAATGCAGGACATACAGAATGGGGACAGCACAATGCAGGACATACAGATAGGGGACAGCACAATGCAGGACATACAGAATGGGGGACAGCACAATGCAGGACATACAGATGGGGACAGCACAATGCAGGACATACAGAATGGGGACAGCACAATGCAGGACATACAGAATGCAGGACATACAGAATGGGGACAGCACAATGCAGGATATAGAGAATGGAGGACAGCACAGTGCAAGACGTACAGAATGGAAGACAGCACAATGCAGGACATACAGAATGGGGGACAGCACAATGCAGGACATACAGAATGTAGACAGTACAATGCAGGACATACAGAATGGGGACAGCACAATGCAGGACATAGAGAATGGGGGACATCACAATGCAGGACATACAGAATGGGAGACAGCACAATGGAGGACATACAGAATGGGAGACAGCACAACGCAGGACATACAGAATGGGGGACAGCACAATGCAGGACATACAGAATGGGGGACAGCACAATGCAGGACATACAGAATGGGGGACTGTACAATGCAGGACATACAGATAGGGGTCAGCACAATGCAGGACATACAGAATGGGGGACAGCACAATGCAGGACATACAGAATGGGAGACAGCACAATGCAGGACATACAGAATGGGGGACAGTACAATGCAGGACATACAGAATGGGGGACAGCACAATGCAGGACATACAGAATGGGAGACAGCACAATGCAGGACATACAGAATGGGGGACAGCACAATGCAGGACATACAGATAGGGGACAGCACAATGCAAGACATACAGAATGGGGGACAGCACAATGCAGGACATACAGAATGGGAGACAGTACAATGCAGGACATATAGATAGGGGACAGCACAATGCAGGACATACAGAATGGGGGACAGCTCAATGCAGGACATACAGATAGGGGACAGCACAATGCAGGACATACAGAAAGGGAGACAGCACAATGCAGGACTTACAGATAGGGGACAGCACAATACAGGACATACAGAATGGGGGACAGCACAATGCAGGACATACAGAATGGGAGACAGTACAATGCAGGACATACAGAATTGGAGACAGCACAATGCAGGACATACAGATAGGGGACAGCACAATGCAGGACATACAGAATGGGGGACAGCACAATGCAGGACATACAGAATGGGAGACAGCACGATGCTGGACATACAGAATGGGGACAGTACAATGCAGGACATACAGAATGGGGACAGCACAATGCAGGACATACAGAATGGGGGACAGCATGATGCAGGACATACAGATAGGGGACAGCACGATGCAGGATATAGAGAATGGGAGACAGCACGATGCAGTACATACAGAAAGGGAGACAGCACGATGCAGGACATACAGATAGGGGACAGCACAATGCAGGACATAGAGAATGGGAGACAGCACGATGCAGTACATACAGAAAGGGAGACAGCACGATGCAGGACATACAGATAGGGGACAGAACAATGCAGGACATACAGAATGGGGGACAGCACAATGCAAGACAAATAGAATGGGGGGCAGCACAATGCAGGACATAGAGAATGTGGGACAGCTCAATGCAGTACATACAGATAGGGGACAGCACAATGCAGGACATACAGAATGGGGGACAGCACAAGGCAGGACATACAGAATGGGAAACAGTACAAAGCAGGACATACAGTATGGGAGACAGCTCAATGCAGGATATACAGAATGGAGGACAGCACAATGCAGGACATACAGAATGGGGGACAGCACAATGCAGGACATACAGAATGGGTGACAGCACAATGCAGGACATACAGAATGGGGACAGCACAATGCAGGACATACAGATAGGGGACAGCACAATGCAGGACATACAGAATGGGGGACAGCACAATGCAGGACATACAGATGGGGACAGCACAATGCAGGACATACAGAATGGGGACAGCACAATGCAGGACATACAGAATGCAGGACATACAGAATGGGGACAGCACAATGCAGGATATAGAGAATGGAGGACAGCACAGTGCAAGACGTACAGAATGGAAGACAGCACAATGCAGGACATACAGAATGGGGGACAGCACAATGCAGGACATACAGAATGTAGACAGTACAATGCAGGACATACAGAATGGGGACAGCACAATGCAGGACATAGAGAATGGGGGACATCACAATGCAGGACATACAGAATGGGAGACAGCACAATGGAGGACATACAGAATGGGAGACAGCACAACGCAGGACATACAGAATGGGGGACAGCACAATGCAGGACATACAGAATGGGGGACAGCACAATGCAGGACATACAGAATGGGGGACTGTACAATGCAGGACATACAGATAGGGGTCAGCACAATGCAGGACATACAGAATGGGGGACAGCACAATGCAGGACATACAGAATGGGAGACAGCACAATGCAGGACATACAGAATGGGGGACAGTACAATGCAGGACATACAGAATGGGGGACAGCACAATGCAGGACATACAGAATGGGAGACAGCACAATGCAGGACATACAGAATGGGGGACAGCACAATGCAGGACATACAGATAGGGGACAGCACAATGCAAGACATACAGAATGGGGGACAGCACAATGCAGGACATACAGAATGGGAGACAGTACAATGCAGGACATATAGATAGGGGACAGCACAATGCAGGACATACAGAATGGGGGACAGCTCAATGCAGGACATACAGATAGGGGACAGCACAATGCAGGACATACAGAAAGGGAGACAGCACAATGCAGGACTTACAGATAGGGGACAGCACAATACAGGACATACAGAATGGGGGACAGCACAATGCAGGACATACAGAATGGGAGACAGTACAATGCAGGACATACAGAATTGGAGACAGCACAATGCAGGACATACAGATAGGGGACAGCACAATGCAGGACATACAGAATGGGGGACAGCACAATGCAGGACATACAGAATGGGAGACAGCACGATGCTGGACATACAGAATGGGGACAGTACAATGCAGGACATACAGAATGGGGACAGCACAATGCAGGACATACAGAATGGGGGACAGCATGATGCAGGACATACAGATAGGGGACAGCACGATGCAGGATATAGAGAATGGGAGACAGCACGATGCAGTACATACAGAAAGGGAGACAGCACGATGCAGGACATACAGATAGGGGACAGCACAATGCAGGACATAGAGAATGGGAGACAGCACGATGCAGTACATACAGAAAGGGAGACAGCACGATGCAGGACATACAGATAGGGGACAGAACAATGCAGGACATACAGAATGGGGGACAGCACAATGCAAGACAAATAGAATGGGGGGCAGCACAATGCAGGACATAGAGAATGTGGGACAGCTCAATGCAGTACATACAGATAGGGGACAGCACAATGCAGGACATACAGAATGGGGGACAGCACAAGGCAGGACATACAGAATGGGAGACAGTACAATGCAGGATATACAGAATGGGAGACAGCACAAAGCAGGACATACAGAATGGGGGACAGCACAATGCAGGACATACAGAATGGGGGTCAGCACAATGCAGGACATACAGAATGGGGGACAGCACAATGCAGGACATACAGAATGGGGGACAGCACAATGCAGGACATACAGAATGGGGGACAGCACAATGCAGGACATACAGAATGGGGGACAGCACACTGCAGGATATAGAGAATGGGGGACAGTACAATGCAGAACATATAGATAGGGGACAGCACAATGCAGGACATACAGATAGGGGACAGCACAATGCAGGACATACAGAATGGGGGACAGTACAATGCAGGACATACAGAATGGGAGACAGCACAATGCAGGACATACAGAATGGGGGACAGCACAATGCAGGACATACAGAATGGAAGACAGCACAATGCAGGACATACAGAATGGGGGACAGCACAATGCAGGACATACAGAATGGGGGACAGCACAATGCAGGACATATAGAATGGGGGTCACCACAATGCAGGACATACAGATAGGGGACAGCACAATGCAGGACATACAGAATGGGGGACAGCACAATGCAGGACATACAGAATGGGGGACAGCACAATGCAGGACATAGAGAATGGGGGACAGCACAATGCAGGACATACAGATAGGGGACAGCACAATGCAGGACATACAGAATGGGGACAGCACAATGCAGGACATACAGAATGGGAGACAGCACAATGCAGGACATAGAGAATGGGGGACAGCACAATGCAGGACATACAGTATGGGAGACAGCTCAATGCAGGATATACAGAAGGGAGGACAGCACATAGCAGGACATACAGTAAGGGAGACAGCTCAATGCAGGATATACAGAATGGAGGACAGCACAATGCAGGACATACAGAATGGGGGACAGCACAATGTAGGACATACAGAATGGGGGACAGCACAATGCAGGACATACAGATAGGGGACAGCACAATGCAGGACATACAGATAGGGGACAGCACAATGCAGGACATACAGAATGGGAGACAGCACAATGCAGGACATACAGAATGGGGGACAGCACAATGCAGGACATACAGATGGGGGACAGCACAATGCAGGACATACAGAATGGGGACAGCACAATGCAGGACATACAGAATGCAGGACATACAGAATCTGGACAGCACAATGCAGGATATAGAGAATGGAGGATAGCACAGTGCAAGACATACAGAATGGAAGACAGCACAGTGCAGGACATCCAGAATGGGGGACAGCACAATGCAGGACATACAGAATGGGGGACAGCACAATGCAGGACATACAGAATGGGGGAAAGCACAATGCAGGACATACAGAATGGGGACAGCACAATGTAGGACATACAGAATGGGGACACCACAATGCAGGACATAGAGAATGGGGGACATCACAATGCAGGACATACAGAATGGGAGACAGCACAACGCAGGACATACAGAATGGGAGACAGCACAACGCAGGACATACAGAATGGGGGACAGCACAATGCAGGACATACAGAATGGGGGACTGTACAATGCAGGACATACAGAATGGGGTACAGCACAATGCAGGACATACAGAATGGGGGACAGCACAATGCAGGACATACAGAATGGGGGACAGCATAATGCAGGACATACAGAATGTGGGACAGCACAATGCAGGACATACAGAATGGAAGACAGCACAATGGAGAACATACAGAATTGGGGACAGCACAATGCAGGACATACAGAATGGGGGACAGCACAATGCAGGACATACAGAATGGGAGTCAGCACAATGCAGGACATACAGAATGGGGGACAGCACAATGCAGGACATACAGAATGGGGGACAGCACAATGCAGGACATACAGAATGGATAACAGCACAATGCAGGACATACAGAATGGGGGACAGCACAATGCAGGACATACAGATAGGGGACAGCACAATGCAGGACATACAGAATGGGGGACAGCACAATGCAGGACATACAGAGTGGGGGACAGCACAATGCAGGACATATAGAGTGGGGGGCAGCACAATGCAGGACATAGAGAATGGGGGACAGCACAATGCAGGACATACAGATAGGGGACAGCACAATGCAGGACATACAGAATGGGGACAGCACAATGCAGGACATACAGAATGGGAGACAGCACAATGCAGGACATAGAGAATGGGGGACAGCACAATGCAGGACATACAGAATGGGAGACAGCACAATGCAGGACATACAGAATGGGAAACAGTACAAAGCAGGACATACAGTATGGGAGACAGCTCAATGAAGGATATACAGAATGGAGGACAGCACAATGCAGGACATACAGAATGGGGGACAGCACAATGCAGGACATATAGAATGGGGGACAGCACAATGCTGGACATACAGAATGGGGACAGCACAATGCAGGACATACAGATAGGGGACAGCACAATGCAGGACATACAGAATGGGAGACAGCACAATGCAGGACATACAGAATGGGGGACAGCACAATGCAGGACATACAGATGGGGGACAGCACAATTCAGGACATACAGAATGGGGACAGCACAATGCAGGACATACAGAATGCAGGACATACAGAATGGGGACAGCACAATGCAGGATATAGAGAATGGAGGACAGCACAGTGCAAGACATACAGAATGGAAGACAGCACAGTGCAGGACATACAGAATGGGGTACAGCACAATGCAGGACATACAGAATGGGGGACAGCACAATGCAGGACATACAGAATGGGGGACAGCACAATGCAGGACATACAGAATGTAGACAGCACAATGCAGGACATACAGAATGGGGACAGCACAATGCAGGACATAGAGAATGGGGGACATCACAATGCAGGACATACAGAATGGGAGACAGCACAACGGAGGACATACAGAATGGGAGACAGCACAATGCAGGACATACAGAATGGGGGACAGCACAATGCAGGACATACAGAATGGGGGACAGCACAATGCAGGACATACAGAATGGGGGACTGTACAATGCAGGACATACAGAATGGGGGACAGCACAATGCAGTACATACAGAATGTGGGACAGCACAATGCAGGACATACAGAATGGGAGACAGCACAATGCAGGACATACAGAATGGGGATCATCACAATGCAGGACATACAGAATGGGGGTCAGCACAATGCAGGACATACAGAATGGGAGACAGCACAATGCAGGACATACAGAATGGGGGACAGCACAATGCAGGACATAAAGAATGGGGGACAGCACAATGCAGTACATACAGAATGGGGGACAGCGCAATGCAGCACATACAGAATGGGGGACAGCACAATGCAGGACATACAGAATGGGAGACAGTACAATGCAGGACACATAGATAGGGGACAGCACAATGCAGGACATACAGAATGGGGGACAGCACAATGCAGGACATACAGATAGGGGACAGCACAATGCAGGACATACAGAAAGGGAGACAGCACAATGCAGGACTTACAGATAGGGGACAGCACAATGCAGGACATACAGAATGGGGGACAGCACAATGCAGGATATCCACAATGGGAGACAGTACAATGCAGGACATACAGAATGGGAGACAGCACAATGCAGGACACACAGATAGGGGACAGCACAATGCAGGACATACAGAAGGGGGACAGTAAAATGCAGGACATACAGAATGGGAGACAGCACGATGCAGGACATACAGAATGGGGGACAGCACAATGCAGGACATACAGAATGGGGGACTGTACAATGCAGGACATACAGATAGGGGTCAGCACAATGCAGGACATACAGATAGGGGTCAGCACAATGCAGGACATACAGAATGGGGGACAGCACAATGCAGGACATACAGAATGGGGGACAGCACAATGCAGGACATACAGAATGGGGGACAGCACAATGCAGTACATACAGAATGGGGGACAGCACAATGCAGGACTTACAGAATGGGAGACAGCACAATGGAGGACATACAGAATGGGGGACAGCACAATGCAGGACATACAGAATGGGAGACAGCACAATGCAGGATATACAGAATGGGGGACAGTACAATGCAGGACATACAGAATGGGGGACAGCACAATGCAGGACATACAGAATGGGAGACAGCACAATGCAGGACATACAGAATGGGGGACAGCACAATGCAAGACATACAGAATGGGGGACAGCACAATGCAGGACATACAGAATGGGAGACAGCACAATGCAGAACATACAGAATGGGGGACAGTACAATGCAGGACATACAGAATGGGGGACAGCACAATGCAGGACATACAGAATGGGAGACAGCACAATGCAGGACATACAGAATGGGGGACAGCACAATGCAGGACATACAGATAGGGGACAGCACAATGCAGGACATACAGAATGGGGGACAGCACAATGCAGGACATACAGAATGGGAGACAGTACAATGCAGGACATATAGATAGGGGACAGCACAATGCAGGACATACAGAATGCGAGACAGTACAATGCAGGACATACAGAATGGGAGACAGCACAATGCAGGACATACAGATAGGGGACAGCACAATGTAGGACATACAGAATGGGGACAGTACAATGCAGGACATATAGAATGGGGGACAGCACAATGCAGGACATACAGAATGGGAGACAGCATGATGCAGGACATACAGAGTGGGGACAGTACAATGCAGGACATACAGAATGGGGACAGCACAATGCAGGACATACAGAATGGGGGACAGCACAATGCAGGACATACAGATAGGGGACAGCACGATGCAGGACAAAGAGAATGGGAGACAGCACAATGCAGTACATACAGAATGGGAGACAGCACAATGCAGGACATACAGATAGGGGACAGCACAATGCAGGACATACAGAATGGGGGACAGCACAATGCAGGACAAATAGAATGGGGGGCAGCACAATGCAGGACATAGAGAATGTGGGACAGCACAATGCAGAACATACAGATAGGGGACAGCACAATGCAGGACATACAGAATGGGGGACAGCACAATGCAGGACATACAGAATGGGGACAGTACAATGCAGGACATACAGAATGGGGGACAGCACAATGCAGGACATACAGAATGGGAGACAGCACGATGCAGCACATACAGAATGGGGACAGTACAATGCAGGACATACAGAATGGGGACAGCACAATGCAGGACATACAGATAGGGGACAGCACGATGCAGGACATAGAGAATGGGAGACAGCACAATGCAGTACATACAGAAAGGGAGACAGCACAATGCAGGACATACAGATAGGGGACAGCACAATGCAGGACATACAGAATGGGGGACAGCACAATGCAGGACAAATAGAATGGGGGGCAGCACAATGCAGGACATAGAGAATGTGGGACAGCACAATGCAGTACATAACAGATAGGGGACAGCACAATGCAGGACATACAGAATGGGGGAGAGCACAATGCAGGACATACAGAATGGGAGACAGTACAATGCAGGACATACAGAATTGGAGACAGCACAAAGCAGGACATACAGAATGGGGGACAGCACAATGCAGGACATACAGAATGGGGGTCAGCACAATGCAGGACATACAGAATGGGGGTCAGCACAATGCAGGACATACAGAATGGGAGACAGCACAATGCAGGACATACAGAATGGGGGACAGCACAATGCAGGACATACAGAATGGGGGACAACACAATGCAGGACATACAAAATGGGGGACAGCGCAATGCAGCACATACAGAATGGGGGACAGCACAATGCAGGACATACAGAATGGGAGACAGTACAATGCAGGACACATAGATAGGGGACAGCACAATGCAGGACATACAGAATGGGGGACAGCACAATGCAGGACATACAGATAGGGGACAGCACAATGCAGGACATACAGAAAGGGAGACAGCACAATGCAGGACTTACAGATAGGGGACAGCACAATGCAGGACATACAGAATGGGGGACAGCACAATGCAGGACATCCACAATGGGAGACAGTACAATGCAGGACATACAGAATGGGAGACAGCACAATGCAGGACATACAGATAGGGGACAGCACAATGCAGGACATACAGAAGGGGGACAGTAAAATGCAGGACATACAGAATGGGAGACAGCACGATGCAGGACATACAGAATGGGGGACAGCACAATGCAGGACATACAGAATGGGGGACTGTACAATGCAGGACATACAGATAGGGGTCAACACAATGCAGGACATACAGATAGGGGTCAGCACAATGCAGGACATACAGAATGGGGGACAGCACACTGCAGGACATACAGAATGGGGGACAGCACAATGCAGTACATACAGAATGGGGGACAGCACAATGCAGTACATACAGAATGTGGGACAGCACAATGCAGGACTTACAGAATGGGAGACAGCACAATGGAGGACATATAGAATGGGGGACAGCACAATGCAGGACATACAGAATGGGAGACAGCACAATGCAGGATGTACAGAATGGGGGACAGTACAATGCAGGACATACAGAATGGGGGACAGCACAATGCAGGACATACAGAATGGGAGACAGCACAATGCAGGACATACAGAATGGGGGACAGCACAATGCAAGACATACAGAATAGGGGACAGCACAATGCAGGACATACAGAATGGGAGACACCACAATGCAGGACATACAGAATGGGGGACAGTACAATGCAGGACATACAGAATGGGGGACAGCACAATGCAGGACATACAGAATGGGAGACAGCACAATGCAGGACATACAGAATGGGGGACAGCACAATGCAGGACATACAGAATGGGGGACAGCACAATGCAGGACATACAGAATGGGAGACAGTACAATGCAGAACATATAGATAGGGGACAGCACAATGCAGGACATACAGAATGCGAGACAGTACAATGCAGGACATACAGAATGGGAGACAGCACAATGCAGGACAAACAGATAGGGGACAGCACAATGTAGGACATACAGAATGGGGACAGTACAATGCAGGACATACAGAATGGGGGACAGCACAATGCAGGACATACAGAATGGGAGACAGCATGATGCAGGACATACAGAGTGGGGACAGTACAATGCAGGACATACAGAATGGGGACAGCACAATGCAGGACATACAGAATGGGGGACAGCACAATGCAGGACATACAGATAGGGGACAGCACGATGCAGGACATACAGAATTGGAGACAGCACAATGCAGGACATACAGATAGGGGACAGCACAATGCAGGACATACAGAATGGGGGACAGCACAATGCAGGACAAATAGAATGGGGGGCAGCACAATGCAGGACATAGAGAATGTGGGACAGCACAATGCAGTACATACAGATAGGGGACAGCACAATGCAGGACATACAGAATGGGGGACAGCACAATGCAGGACATACAGAATGGGAGACAGTACAATGCAGGACATACAGAATGGGAGACAGCTCAAAGCAGGACATACAGAATGGGGGACAGCACAATGCAGGACATACAGAGTGGGGGACAGCACAATGCAGGACATATAGAGTGGGGGGCAGCACAATGCAGGACATAGAGAATGGGGGACAGCACAATGCAGGACATACAGAATGGGGGACAGCACAATGCAGGACATACAGAATGGGGGACAGCACAATGCAGGACATACAGAATGGGGGACAGCACAATGCAGGACATACAGAATGGGGGACAGCACAATGTAGGACATACAGAATGGGAGACAGTACAATGCAGGACACATAGATAGGGGACAGCACAATGCAGGAAATACAGAATGGGGGACAGCACAATGCAGGACATACAGATAGGGGACAGCACAATGCAGGACATACAGAAAGGGGGACAGCACAATGCAGGACTTACAGATAGGGGACAGCACAATGCAGGACATACAGAATGGGGGACAGCACAATGCAGGACATACACAATGGGAGACAGTACAATGCAGGACATACAGAATGGGATACAGCACAATGCAGGAAATACAGAATGGGGGACAGCACAATGCAGGACATACAGATGGGGGACAGTAAAATGCAGGACATACAGAATGGGAGACAGCACGATGCAGGACATACAGAATGCAGGACATACAGAATGGGGACAGCACAATGCAGGATATAGAGAATGGAGGACAGCACAGTGCAAGACATACAGAATGGAAGACAGCACAGTGCAGGACATACAGAATGGGGTACAGCACAATGCAGGACATACAGAATGGGGGACAGCACAATGCAGGACATACAGAATGGGGGACAGCACAATGCAGGACATACAGAATGTAGACAGCACAATGCAGGACATACAGAATGGGGACAGCACAATGCAGGACATAGAGAATGGGGGACATCACAATGCAGGACATACAGAATGGGAGACAGCACAACGGAGGACATACAGAATGGGAGACAGCACAATGCAGGACATACAGAATGGGGGACAGCACAATGCAGGACATACAGAATGGGGGACAGCACAATGCAGGACATACAGAATGGGGGACTGTACAATGCAGGACATACAGAATGGGGGACAGCACAATGCAGTACATACAGAATGTGGGACAGCACAATGCAGGACATACAGAATGGGAGACAGCACAATGCAGGACATACAGAATGGGGATCAGCACAATGCAGGACATACAGAATGGGGGTCAGCACAATGCAGGACATACAGAATGGGAGACAGCACAATGCAGGACATACAGAATGGGGGACAGCACAATGCAGGACATAAAGAATGGGGGACAGCACAATGCAGTACATACAGAATGGGGGACAGCGCAATGCAGCACATACAGAATGGGGGACAGCACAATGCAGGACATACAGAATGGGAGACAGTACAATGCAGGACACATAGATAGGGGACAGCACAATGCAGGACATACAGAATGGGGGACAGCACAATGCAGGACATACAGATAGGGGACAGCACAATGCAGGACATACAGAAAGGGAGACAGCACAATGCAGGACTTACAGATAGGGGACAGCACAATGCAGGACATACAGAATGGGGGACAGCACAATGCAGGATATCCACAATGGGAGACAGTACAATGCAGGACATACAGAATGGGAGACAGCACAATGCAGGACACACAGATAGGGGACAGCACAATGCAGGACATACAGAAGGGGGACAGTAAAATGCAGGACATACAGAATGGGAGACAGCACGATGCAGGACATACAGAATGGGGGACAGCACAATGCAGGACATTCAGAATGGGGGACTGTACAATGCAGGACATACAGATAGGGGTCAGCACAATGCAGGACATACAGATAGGGGTCAGCACAATGCAGGACATACAGAATGGGGGACAGCACAATGCAGGACATACAGAATGGGGGACAGCACAATGCAGGACATACAGAATGGGGGACAGCACAATGCAGTACATACAGAATGGGGGACAGCACAATGCAGGACTTACAGAATGGGAGACAGCACAATGGAGGACATACAGAATGGGGGACAGCACAATGCAGGACATACAGAATGGGAGACAGCACAATGCAGGATATACAGAATGGGGGACAGTACAATGCAGGACATACAGAATGGGGGACAGCACAATGCAGGACATACAGAATGGGAGACAGCACAATGCAGGACATACAGAATGGGGGACAGCACAATGCAAGACATACAGAATGGGGGACAGCACAATGCAGGACATACAGAATGGGAGACAGCACAATGCAGAACAGACAGAATGGGGGACAGTACAATGCAGGACATACAGAATGGGGGACAGCACAATGCAGGACATACAGAATGGGAGACAGCACAATGCAGGACATACAGAATGGGGGACAGCACAATGCAGGACATACAGATAGGGGACAGCACAATGCAGGACATACAGAATGGGGGACAGCACAATGCAGGACATACAGAATGGGAGACAGAACAATGCAGGACATATAGATAGGGGACAGCACAATGCAGGACATACAGAATGCGAGACAGTACAATGCAGGACATACAGAATGGGAGACAGCACAATGCAGGACATACAGATAGGGGACAGCACAATGTAGGACATACAGAATGGGGACAGTACAATGCAGGACATACAGAATGGGGGACAGCACAATGCAGGACATACAGAATGGGAGACAGCATGATGCAGGACATACAGAGTGGGGACAGTACAATGCAGGACATACAGAATGGGGACAGCACAATGCAGGACATACAGAATGGGGGACAGCACAATGCAGGACATACAGATAGGGGACAGCACGATGCAGGACAAAGAGAATGGGAGACAGCACAATGCAGTACATACAGAATGGGAGACAGCACAATGCAGGACATACAGATAGGGGACAGCACAATGCAGGACATACAGAATGGGGGACAGCACAATGCAGGACAAATAGAATGGGGGGCAGCACAATGCAGGACATAGAGAATGTGGGACAGCACAATGCAGAACATACAGATAGGGGACAGCACAATGCAGGACATACAGAATGGGGGACAGCACAATGCAGCACATACAGAATGGGGACAGTACAATGCAGGACATACAGAATGGGGGACAGCACAATGCAGGACATACAGAATGGGAGACAGCACGATGCAGCACATACAGAATGGGGACAGTACAATGCAGGACATACAGAATGGGGACAGCACAATGCAGGACATACAGATAGGGGACAGCACGATGCAGGACATAGAGAATGGGAGACAGCACAATGCAGTACATACAGAAAGGGAGACAGCACAATGCAGGACATACAGATAGGGGACAGCACAATGCAGGACATACAGAATGGGGGACAGCACAATGCAGGACAAATAGAATGGGGGGCAGCACAATGCAGGACATAGAGAATGTGGGACAGCACAATGCAGTACATAACAGATAGGGGACAGCACAATGCAGGACATACAGAATGGGGGACAGTACAATGCAGGACATACAGAATGGGGGACAGCACAATGCAGGACATACAGAATGGGAGACAGCACAATGCAGGACATACAGAATGGGGGACAGCACAATGCAGGACATACAGATAGGGGACAGCACAATGCAAGACATACAGAATGGGGGACAGCACAATGCAGGACATACAGAATGGGAGACAGTACAATGCAGGACATATAGATAGGGGACAGCACAATGCAGGACATACAGAATGGGGGACAGCTCAATGCAGGACATACAGATAGGGGACAGCACAATGCAGGACATACAGAAAGGGAGACAGCACAATGCAGGACTTACAGATAGGGGACAGCACAATACAGGACATACAGAATGGGGGACAGCACAATGCAGGACATACAGAATGGGAGACAGTACAATGCAGGACATACAGAATTGGAGACAGCACAATGCAGGACATACAGATAGGGGACAGCACAATGCAGGACATACAGAATGGGGGACAGCACAATGCAGGACATACAGAATGGGAGACAGCACGATGCTGGACATACAGAATGGGGACAGTACAATGCAGGACATACAGAATGGGGACAGCACAATGCAGGACATACAGAATGGGGGACAGCATGATGCAGGACATACAGATAGGGGACAGCACGATGCAGGATATAGAGAATGGGAGACAGCACGATGCAGTACATACAGAAAGGGAGACAGCACGATGCAGGACATACAGATAGGGGACAGCACAATGCAGGACATAGAGAATGGGAGACAGCACGATGCAGTACATACAGAAAGGGAGACAGCACGATGCAGGACATACAGATAGGGGACAGAACAATGCAGGACATACAGAATGGGGGACAGCACAATGCAAGACAAATAGAATGGGGGGCAGCACAATGCAGGACATAGAGAATGTGGGACAGCTCAATGCAGTACATACAGATAGGGGACAGCACAATGCAGGACATACAGAATGGGGGACAGCACAAGGCAGGACATACAGAATGGGAGACAGTACAATGCAGGATATACAGAATGGGAGACAGCACAAAGCAGGACATACAGAATGGGGGACAGCACAATGCAGGACATACAGAATGGGGGTCAGCACAATGCAGGACATACAGAATGGGGGACAGCACAATGCAGGACATACAGAATGGGGGACAGCACAATGCAGGACATACAGAATGGGAGACAGCACAATGCAGGACATACAGAATGGGGGACAGCACACTGCAGGATATAGAGAATGGGGGACAGTACAATGCAGAACATATAGATAGGGGACAGCACAATGCAGGACATACAGATAGGGGACAGCACAATGCAGGACATACAGAATGGGGGACAGTACAATGCAGGACATACAGAATGGGAGACAGCACAATGCAGGACATACAGAATGGGGGACAGCACAATGCAGGACATACAGAATGGAAGACAGCACAATGCAGGACATACAGAATGGGGGACAGCACAATGCAGGACATACAGAATGGGGGACAGCACAATGCAGGACATATAGAATGGGGGTCACCACAATGCAGGACATACAGATAGGGGACAGCACAATGCAGGACATACAGAATGGGGGACAGCACAATGCAGGACATACAGAATGGGGGACAGCACAATGCAGGACATAGAGAATGGGGGACAGCACAATGCAGGACATACAGATAGGGGACAGCACAATGCAGGACATACAGAATGGGGACAGCACAATGCAGGACATACAGAATGGGAGACAGCACAATGCAGGACATAGAGAATGGGGGACAGCACAATGCAGGACATACAGTATGGGAGACAGCTCAATGCAGGATATACAGAAGGGAGGACAGCACATAGCAGGACATACAGTAAGGGAGACAGCTCAATGCAGGATATACAGAATGGAGGACAGCACAATGCAGGACATACAGAATGGGGGACAGCACAATGTAGGACATACAGAATGGGGGACAGCACAATGCAGGACATACAGATAGGGGACAGCACAATGCAGGACATACAGATAGGGGACAGCACAATGCAGGACATACAGAATGGGAGACAGCACAATGCAGGACATACAGAATGGGGGACAGCACAATGCAGGACATACAGATGGGGGACAGCACAATGCAGGACATACAGAATGGGGACAGCACAATGCAGGACATACAGAATGCAGGACATACAGAATCTGGACAGCACAATGCAGGATATAGAGAATGGAGGATAGCACAGTGCAAGACATACAGAATGGAAGACAGCACAGTGCAGGACATCCAGAATGGGGGACAGCACAATGCAGGACATACAGAATGGGGGACAGCACAATGCAGGACATACAGAATGGGGGAAAGCACAATGCAGGACATACAGAATGGGGACAGCACAATGTAGGACATACAGAATGGGGACACCACAATGCAGGACATAGAGAATGGGGGACATCACAATGCAGGACATACAGAATGGGAGACAGCACAACGCAGGACATACAGAATGGGAGACAGCACAACGCAGGACATACAGAATGGGGGACAGCACAATGCAGGACATACAGAATGGGGGACTGTACAATGCAGGACATACAGAATGGGGTACAGCACAATGCAGGACATACAGAATGGGGGACAGCACAATGCAGGACATACAGAATGGGGGACAGCATAATGCAGGACATACAGAATGTGGGACAGCACAATGCAGGACATACAGAATGGAAGACAGCACAATGGAGAACATACAGAATTGGGGACAGCACAATGCAGGACATACAGAATGGGGGACAGCACAATGCAGGACATACAGAATGGGAGTCAGCACAATGCAGGACATACAGAATGGGGGACAGCACAATGCAGGACATACAGAATGGGGGACAGCACAATGCAGGACATACAGAATGGATAACAGCACAATGCAGGACATACAGAATGGGGGACAGCACAATGCAGGACATACAGATAGGGGACAGCACAATGCAGGACATACAGAATGGGGGACAGCACAATGCAGGACATATAGAGTGGGGGACAGCACAATGCAGGACATATAGAGTGGGGGGCAGCACAATGCAGGACATAGAGAATGGGGGACAGCACAATGCAGGACATACAGATAGGGGACAGCACAATGCAGGACATACAGAATGGGGACAGCACAATGCAGGACATACAGAATGGGAGACAGCACAATGCAGGACATAGAGAATGGGGGACAGCACAATGCAGGACATACAGAATGGGAGACAGCACAATGCAGGACATACAGAATGGGAAACAGTACAAAGCAGGACATACAGTATGGGAGACAGCTCAATGAAGGATATACAGAATGGAGGACAGCACAATGCAGGACATACAGAATGGGGGACAGCACAATGCAGGACATATAGAATGGGGGACAGCACAATGCTGGACATACAGAATGGGGACAGCACAATGCAGGACATACAGATAGGGGACAGCACAATGCAGGACATACAGAATGGGAGACAGCACAATGCAGGACATACAGAATGGGGGACAGCACAATGCAGGACATACAGATGGGTGACAGCACAATTCAGGACATACAGAATGGGGACAGCACAATGCAGGACATACAGAATGCAGGACATACAGAATGGGGACAGCACAATGCAGGATATAGAGAATGGAGGACAGCACAGTGCAAGACATACAGAATGGAAGACAGCACAGTGCAGGACATACAGAATGGGGTACAGCACAATGCAGGACATACAGAATGGGGGACAGCACAATGCAGGACATACAGAATGGGGGACAGCACAATGCAGGACATACAGAATGTAGACAGCACAATGCAGGACATACAGAATGGGGACAGCACAATGCAGGACATAGAGAATGGGGGACATCACAATGCAGGACATACAGAATGGGAGACAGCACAACGGAGGACATACAGAATGGGAGACAGCACAATGCAGGACATACAGAATGGGGGACAGCACAATGCAGGACATACAGAATGGGGGACAGCACAATGCAGGACATACAGAATGGGGGACTGTACAATGCAGGACATACAGAATGGGGGACAGCACAATGCAGTACATACAGAATGTGGGACAGCACAATGCAGGACATACAGAATGGGAGACAGCACAATGCAGGACATACAGAATGGGGATCATCACAATGCAGGACATACAGAATGGGGGTCAGCACAATGCAGGACATACAGAATGGGAGACAGCACAATGCAGGACATACAGAATGGGGGACAGCACAATGCAGGACATAAAGAATGGGGGACAGCACAATGCAGTACATACAGAATGGGGGACAGCGCAATGCAGCACATACAGAATGGGGGACAGCACAATGCAGGACATACAGAATGGGAGACAGTACAATGCAGGACACATAGATAGGGGACAGCACAATGCAGGACATACAGAATGGGGGACAGCACAATGCAGGACATACAGATAGGGGACAGCACAATGCAGGACATACAGAAAGGGAGACAGCACAATGCAGGACTTACAGATAGGGGACAGCACAATGCAGGACATACAGAATGGGGGACAGCACAATGCAGGATATCCACAATGGGAGACAGTACAATGCAGGACATACAGAATGGGAGACAGCACAATGCAGGACACACAGATAGGGGACAGCACAATGCAGGACATACAGAAGGGGGACAGTAAAATGCAGGACATACAGAATGGGAGACAGCACGATGCAGGACATACAGAATGGGGGACAGCACAATGCAGGACATACAGAATGGGGGACTGTACAATGCAGGACATACAGATAGGGGTCAGCACAATGCAGGACATACAGATAGGGGTCAGCACAATGCAGGACATACAGAATGGGGGACAGCACAATGCAGGACATACAGAATGGGGGACAGCACAATGCAGGACATACAGAATGGGGGACAGCACAATGCAGTACATACAGAATGGGGGACAGCACAATGCAGGACTTACAGAATGGGAGACAGCACAATGGAGGACATACAGAATGGGGGACAGCACAATGCAGGACATACAGAATGGGAGACAGCACAATGCAGGATATACAGAATGGGGGACAGTACAATGCAGGACATACAGAATGGGGGACAGCACAATGCAGGACATACAGAATGGGAGACAGCACAATGCAGGACATACAGAATGGGGGACAGCACAATGCAAGACATACAGAATGGGGGACAGCACAATGCAGGACATACAGAATGGGAGACAGCACAATGCAGAACATACAGAATGGGGGACAGTACAATGCAGGACATACAGAATGGGGGACAGCACAATGCAGGACATACAGAATGGGAGACAGCGCAATGCAGGACATACAGAATGGGGGACAGCACAATGCAGGACATACAGATAGGGGACAGCACAATGCAGGACATACAGAATGGGGGACAGCACAATGCAGGACATACAGAATGGGAGACAGTACAATGCAGGACATATAGATAGGGGACAGCACAATGCAGGACATACAGAATGCGAGACAGTACAATGCAGGACATACAGAATGGGAGACAGCACAATGCAGGACATACAGATAGGGGACAGCACAATGTAGGACATACAGAATGGGGACAGTACAATGCAGGACATATAGAATGGGGGACAGCACAATGCAGGACATACAGAATGGGAGACAGCATGATGCAGGACATACAGAGTGGGGACAGTACAATGCAGGACATACAGAATGGGGACAGCACAATGCAGGACATACAGAATGGGGGACAGCACAATGCAGGACATACAGATAGGGGACAGCACGATGCAGGACAAAGAGAATGGGAGACAGCACAATGCAGTACATACAGAATGGGAGACAGCACAATGCAGGACATACAGATAGGGGACAGCACAATGCAGGACATACAGAATGGGGGACAGCACAATGCAGGACAAATAGAATGGGGGGCAGCACAATGCAGGACATAGAGAATGTGGGACAGCACAATGCAGAACATACAGATAGGGGACAGCACAATGCAGGACATACAGAATGGGGGACAGCACAATGCAGGACATACAGAATGGGGACAGTACAATGCAGGACATACAGAATGGGGGACAGCACAATGCAGGACATACAGAATGGGAGACAGCACGATGCAGCACATACAGAATGGGGACAGTACAATGCAGGACATACAGAATGGGGACAGCACAATGCAGGACATACAGATAGGGGACAGCACGATGCAGGACATAGAGAATGGGAGACAGCACAATGCAGTACATACAGAAAGGGAGACAGCACAATGCAGGACATACAGATAGGGGACAGCACAATGCAGGACATACAGAATGGGGGACAGCACAATGCAGGACAAATAGAATGGGGGGCAGCACAATGCAGGACATAGAGAATGTGGGACAGCACAATGCAGTACATAACAGATAGGGGACAGCACAATGCAGGACATACAGAATGGGGGAGAGCACAATGCAGGACATACAGAATGGGAGACAGTACAATGCAGGACATACAGAATTGGAGACAGCACAAAGCAGGACATACAGAATGGGGGACAGCACAATGCAGGACATACAGAATGGGGGTCAGCACAATGCAGGACATACAGAATGGGGGTCAGCACAATGCAGGACATACAGAATGGGAGACAGCACAATGCAGGACATACAGAATGGGGGACAGCACAATGCAGGACATACAGAATGGGGGACAACACAATGCAGGACATACAAAATGGGGGACAGCGCAATGCAGCACATACAGAATGGGGGACAGCACAATGCAGGACATACAGAATGGGAGACAGTACAATGCAGGACACATAGATAGGGGACAGCACAATGCAGGACATACAGAATGGGGGACAGCACAATGCAGGACATACAGATAGGGGACAGCACAATGCAGGACATACAGAAAGGGAGACAGCACAATGCAGGACTTACAGATAGGGGACAGCACAATGCAGGACATACAGAATGGGGGACAGCACAATGCAGGACATCCACAATGGGAGACAGTACAATGCAGGACATACAGAATGGGAGACAGCACAATGCAGGACATACAGATAGGGGACAGCACAATGCAGGACATACAGAAGGGGGACAGTAAAATGCAGGACATACAGAATGGGAGACAGCACGATGCAGGACATACAGAATGGGGGACAGCACAATGCAGGACATACAGAATGGGGGACTGTACAATGCAGGACATACAGATAGGGGTCAGCACAATGCAGGACATACAGATAGGGGTCAGCACAATGCAGGACATACAGAATGGGGGACAGCACACTGCAGGACATACAGAATGGGGGACAGCACAATGCAGGACATACAGAATGGGGGACAGCACAATGCAGTACATACAGAATGTGGGACAGCACAATGCAGGACTTACAGAATGGGAGACAGCACAATGGAGGACATATAGAATGGGGGACAGCACAATGCAGGACATACAGAATGGGAGACAGCACAATGCAGGATGTACAGAATGGGGGACAGTACAATGCAGGACATACAGAATGGGGGACAGCACAATGCAGGACATACAGAATGGGAGACAGCACAATGCAGGACATACAGAATGGGGGACAGCACAATGCAAGACATACAGAATAGGGGACAGCACAATGCAGGACATACAGAATGGGAGACACCACAATGCAGGACATACAGAATGGGGGACAGTACAATGCAGGACATACAGAATGGGGGACAGCACAATGCAGGACATACAGAATGGGAGACAGCACAATGCAGGACATACAGAATGGGGGACAGCACAATGCAGGACATACAGAATGGGGGACAGCACAATGCAGGACATACAGAATGGGAGACAGTACAATGCAGAACATATAGATAGGGGACAGCACAATGCAGGACATACAGAATGCGAGACAGTACAATGCAGGACATACAGAATGGGAGACAGCACAATGCAGGACAAACAGATAGGGGACAGCACAATGTAGGACATACAGAATGGGGACAGTACAATGCAGGACATACAGAATGGGGGACAGCACAATGCAGGACATACAGAATGGGAGACAGCATGATGCAGGACATACAGAGTGGGGACAGTACAATGCAGGACATACAGAATGGGGACAGCACAATGCAGGACATACAGAATGGGGGACAGCACAATGCAGGACATACAGATAGGGGACAGCACGATGCAGGACAAAGAGAATGGGAGACAGCACAATGCAGTACATACAGAATTGGAGACAGCACAATGCAGGACATACAGATAGGGGACAGCACAATGCAGGACATACAGAATGGGGGACAGCACAATGCAGGACAAATAGAATGGGGGGCAGCACAATGCAGGACATAGAGAATGTGGGACAGCACAATGCAGTACATACAGATAGGGGACAGCACAATGCAGGACATACAGAATGGGGGACAGCACAATGCAGGACATACAGAATGGGAGACAGTACAATGCAGGACATACAGAATGGGAGACAGCTCAAAGCAGGACATACAGAATGGGGGACAGCACAATGCAGGACATACAGAGTGGGGGACAGCACAATGCAGGACATATAGAGTGGGGGGCAGCACAATGCAGGACATAGAGAATGGGGGACAGCACAATGCAGGACATACAGAATGGGGGACAGCACAATGCAGGACATACAGAATGGGGGACAGCACAATGCAGGACATACAGAATGGGGGACAGCACAATGCAGGACATACAGAATGGGGGACAGCACAATGTAGGACATACAGAATGGGAGACAGTACAATGCAGGACACATAGATAGGGGACAGCACAATGCAGGAAATACAGAATGGGGGACAGCACAATGCAGGACATACAGATAGGGGACAGCACAATGCAGGACATACAGAAAGGGGGACAGCACAATGCAGGACTTACAGATAGGGGACAGCACAATGCAGGACATACAGAATGGGGGACAGCACAATGCAGGACATACACAATGGGAGACAGTACAATGCAGGACATACAGAATGGGATACAGCACAATGCAGGAAATACAGAATGGGGGACAGCACAATGCAGGACATACAGATGGGGGACAGTAAAATGCAGGACATACAGAATGGGAGACAGCACGATGCAGGACATACAGAATGCAGGACATACAGAATGGGGACAGCACAATGCAGGATATAGAGAATGGAGGACAGCACAGTGCAAGACATACAGAATGGAAGACAGCACAGTGCAGGACATACAGAATGGGGTACAGCACAATGCAGGACATACAGAATGGGGGACAGCACAATGCAGGACATACAGAATGGGGGACAGCACAATGCAGGACATACAGAATGTAGACAGCACAATGCAGGACATACAGAATGGGGACAGCACAATGCAGGACATAGAGAATGGGGGACATCACAATGCAGGACATACAGAATGGGAGACAGCACAACGGAGGACATACAGAATGGGAGACAGCACAATGCAGGACATACAGAATGGGGGACAGCACAATGCAGGACATACAGAATGGGGGACAGCACAATGCAGGACATACAGAATGGGGGACTGTACAATGCAGGACATACAGAATGGGGGACAGCACAATGCAGTACATACAGAATGTGGGACAGCACAATGCAGGACATACAGAATGGGAGACAGCACAATGCAGGACATACAGAATGGGGATCAGCACAATGCAGGACATACAGAATGGGGGTCAGCACAATGCAGGACATACAGAATGGGAGACAGCACAATGCAGGACATACAGAATGGGGGACAGCACAATGCAGGACATAAAGAATGGGGGACAGCACAATGCAGTACATACAGAATGGGGGACAGCGCAATGCAGCACATACAGAATGGGGGACAGCACAATGCAGGACATACAGAATGGGAGACAGTACAATGCAGGACACATAGATAGGGGACAGCACAATGCAGGACATACAGAATGGGGGACAGCACAATGCAGGACATACAGATAGGGGACAGCACAATGCAGGACATACAGAAAGGGAGACAGCACAATGCAGGACTTACAGATAGGGGACAGCACAATGCAGGACATACAGAATGGGGGACAGCACAATGCAGGATATCCACAATGGGAGACAGTACAATGCAGGACATACAGAATGGGAGACAGCACAATGCAGGACACACAGATAGGGGACAGCACAATGCAGGACATACAGAAGGGGGACAGTAAAATGCAGGACATACAGAATGGGAGACAGCACGATGCAGGACATACAGAATGGGGGACAGCACAATGCAGGACATTCAGAATGGGGGACTGTACAATGCAGGACATACAGATAGGGGTCAGCACAATGCAGGACATACAGATAGGGGTCAGCACAATGCAGGACATACAGAATGGGGGACAGCACAATGCAGGACATACAGAATGGGGGACAGCACAATGCAGGACATACAGAATGGGGGACAGCACAATGCAGTACATACAGAATGGGGGACAGCACAATGCAGGACTTACAGAATGGGAGACAGCACAATGGAGGACATACAGAATGGGGGACAGCACAATGCAGGACATACAGAATGGGAGACAGCACAATGCAGGATATACAGAATGGGGGACAGTACAATGCAGGACATACAGAATGGGGGACAGCACAATGCAGGACATACAGAATGGGAGACAGCACAATGCAGGACATACAGAATGGGGGACAGCACAATGCAAGACATACAGAATGGGGGACAGCACAATGCAGGACATACAGAATGGGAGACAGCACAATGCAGAACAGACAGAATGGGGGACAGTACAATGCAGGACATACAGAATGGGGGACAGCACAATGCAGGACATACAGAATGGGAGACAGCACAATGCAGGACATACAGAATGGGGGACAGCACAATGCAGGACATACAGATAGGGGACAGCACAATGCAGGACATACAGAATGGGGGACAGCACAATGCAGGACATACAGAATGGGAGACAGTACAATGCAGGACATATAGATAGGGGACAGCACAATGCAGGACATACAGAATGCGAGACAGTACAATGCAGGACATACAGAATGGGAGACAGCACAATGCAGGACATACAGATAGGGGACAGCACAATGTAGGACATACAGAATGGGGACAGTACAATGCAGGACATACAGAATGGGGGACAGCACAATGCAGGACATACAGAATGGGAGACAGCATGATGCAGGACATACAGAGTGGGGACAGTACAATGCAGGACATACAGAATGGGGACAGCACAATGCAGGACATACAGAATGGGGGACAGCACAATGCAGGACATACAGATAGGGGACAGCACGATGCAGGACAAAGAGAATGGGAGACAGCACAATGCAGTACATACAGAATGGGAGACAGCACAATGCAGGACATACAGATAGGGGACAGCACAATGCAGGACATACAGAATGGGGGACAGCACAATGCAGGACAAATAGAATGGGGGGCAGCACAATGCAGGACATAGAGAATGTGGGACAGCACAATGCAGAACATACAGATAGGGGACAGCACAATGCAGGACATACAGAATGGGGGACAGCACAATGCAGGACATACAGAATGGGGACAGTACAATGCAGGACATACAGAATGGGGGACAGCACAATGCAGGACATACAGAATGGGAGACAGCACGATGCAGCACATACAGAATGGGGACAGTACAATGCAGGACATACAGAATGGGGACAGCACAATGCAGGACATACAGATAGGGGACAGCACGATGCAGGACATAGAGAATGGGAGACAGCACAATGCAGTACATACAGAAAGGGAGACAGCACAATGCAGGACATACAGATAGGGGACAGCACAATGCAGGACATACAGAATGGGGGACAGCACAATGCAGGACAAATAGAATGGGGGGCAGCACAATGCAGGACATAGAGAATGTGGGACAGCACAATGCAGTACATAACAGATAGGGGACAGCACAATGCAGGACATACAGAATGGGGGAGAGCACAATGCAGGACATACAGAATGGGAGACAGTACAATGCAGGACATACAGAATTGGAGACAGCACAAAGCAGGACATACAGAATGGGGGACAGCACAATGCAGGACATACAGAATGGGGGTCAGCACAATGCAGGACATACAGAATGGGGGTCAGCACAATGCAGGACATACAGAATGGGAGACAGCACAATGCAGGACATACAGAATGGGGGACAGCACAATGCAGGACATACAGAATGGGGGACAACACAATGCAGGACATAAAAAATGGGGGACAGCGCAATGCAGCACATACAGAATGGGGGACAGCACAATGCAGGACATACAGAATGGGAGACAGTACAATGCAGGACACATAGATAGGGGACAGCACAATGCAGGACATACAGAATGGGGGACAGCACAATGCAGGACATACAGATAGGGGACAGCACAATGCAGGACATACAGAAAGGGAGACAGCACAATGCAGGACTTACAGATAGGGGACAGCACAATGCAGGACATACAGAATGGGGGACAGCACAATGCAGGACATCCACAATGGGAGACAGTACAATGCAGGACATACAGAATGGGAGACAGCACAATGCAGGACATACAGATAGGGGACAGCACAATGCAGGACATACAGAAGGGGGACAGTAAAATGCAGGACATACAGAATGGGAGACAGCACGATGCAGGACATACAGAATGGGGGACAGCACAATGCAGGACATACAGAATGGGGGACTGTACAATGCAGGACATACAGATAGGGGTCAGCACAATGCAGGACATACAGATAGGGGTCAGCACAATGCAGGACATACAGAATGGGGGACAGCACAATGCAGGACATACAGAATGGGGGACAGCACAATGCAGGACATACAGAATGGGGGACAGCACAATGCAGTACATACAGAATGTGGGACAGCACAATGCAGGACTTACAGAATGGGAGACAGCACAATGGAGGACATATAGAATGGGGGACAGCACAATGCAGGACATACAGAATGGGAGACAGCACAATGCAGGATGTACAGAATGGGGGACAGTACAATGCAGGACATACAGAATGGGGGACAGCACAATGCAGGACATACAGAATGGGAGACAGCACAATGCAGGACATACAGAATGGGGGACAGCACAATGCAAGACATACAGAATAGGGGACAGCACAATGCAGGACATACAGAATGGGAGACACCACAATGCAGGACATACAGAATGGGGGACAGTACAATGCAGGACATACAGAATGGGGGACAGCACAATGCAGGACATACAGAATGGGAGACAGCACAATGCAGGACATACAGAATGGGGGACAGCACAATGCAGGACATACAGAATGGGGGACAGCACAATGCAGGACATACAGAATGGGAGACAGTACAATGCAGAACATATAGATAGGGGACAGCACAATGCAGGACATACAGAATGCGAGACAGTACAATGCAGGACATACAGAATGGGAGACAGCACAATGCAGGACATACAGATAGGGGACAGCACAATGTAGGACATACAGAATGGGGACAGTACAATGCAGGACATACAGAATGGGGGACAGCACAATGCAGGACATACAGAATGGGAGACAGCATGATGCAGGACATACAGAGTGGGGACAGTACAATGCAGGACATACAGAATGGGGATAGCACAATGCAGGACATACAGAATGGGGGACAGCACAATGCAGGACATACAGATAGGGGACAGCACGATGCAGGACAAAGAGAATGGGAGACAGCACAATGCAGTACATACAGAATTGGAGACAGCACAATGCAGGACATACAGATAGGGGACAGCACAATGCAGGACATACAGAATGGGGGACAGCACAATGCAGGACAAATAGAATGGGGGGCAGCACAATGCAGGACATAGAGAATGTGGGACAGCACAATGCAGTACATACAGATAGGGGACAGCACAATGCAGGACATACAGAATGGGGGACAGCACAATGCAGGACATACAGAATGGGAGACAGTACAATGCAGGACATACAGAATGGGAGACAGCTCAAAGCAGGACATACAGAATGGGGGACAGCACAATGCAGGACATACAGAATGGGGGTCAGCACAATGCAGGACATACAGAATGGGGGTCAGCACAATGCAGGACATACAGAATGGGAGACAGCACAATGCAGGACATACAGAATGGGGGACAGCACAATGCAGGACATACAGAATGGGGGACAGCACAATGCAGGACATACAGAATGGGGGACAGCACAATGCAGGACATACAGAATGGGGGACAGCACAATGTAGGACATACAGAATGGGAGACAGTACAATGCAGGACACATAGATAGGGGACAGCACAATGCAGGAAATACAGAATGGGGGACAGCACAATGCAGGACATACAGATAGGGGACAGCACAATGCAGGACATACAGAAAGGGGGACAGCACAATGCAGGACTTACAGATAGGGGACAGCACAATGCAGGACATACAGAATGGGGGACAGCACAATGCAGGACATACACAATGGGAGACAGTACAATGCAGGACATACAGAATGGGATACAGCACAATGCAGGACATACAGATAGGGGACAGCACAATGCAGGACATACAGAAGGGGGACAGTAAAATGCAGGACATACAGAATGGGAGACAGCACGATGCAGGACATACAGAATTGGGACAATACAATGCAGGACATACAGAATGGGGACAGCACAATGCAGGACATACAGAATGGGGGACAGCACGATGCAGGACATACAGATAGGGGACAGCATGATGCAGAACATATAGAATGGGAGACAGCACGATGCAGTACATACAGAATGGGAGACAGCACAATGCAGGACATACAGATAGGGGACAGCACAATGCAGGACATACAGAATGGGGGACAGCACAATGCAGGACAAATAGAATGGGGGGCAGCACAATGCTGGACATAGAGAATGGGGGACAGCACAATGCAGTACATACAGATAAGGGACAGCACAATGCAGGACATACAGAATGGGAGACAGCACAATGCAGGACATACAGAATGGGGGACAGTACAATGCAAGACAAACAGATAGGGGACAGCACAATGCAGGACATACAGATAGGGGACAGCACAATGCAGGACATACAGAATGGGGGGGCAGCACAATGCAGGACATACAGAATGGGGGACAGCACAATGCAGGACATACAGAATTGGAGACAGTACAATGCAGAACATATAGATAGGGGACAGCACAATGCAGGACATACAGAATGGGGGACAGCACAATGCAGGACATACAGATAGGGGACAGCACAATGCAGGACATACAGAAAGGGAGACAGCACAATGCAGGACTTACAGATAGGGGACAGCACAATGCAGGACATACAGAATGGTGGACAGCACAATGCAGGACGTACAGAATGGGAGACAGTACAATGCAGGACATACAGAATGGGAGACAGCAAAATGCAGGACATACAGAATGGGGACAGCACAATGCAGGACATATAGAATGGGGGACAGCACGATGCAGGACATACAGATAGGGGACAGCATGATGCAGGACATAGAGAATGGGAGACAGCACAATGCAGTACATACAGAATGGGAGACAGCACAATGCAGGACATACAGATAGGGGAAAGCACAATGCAGGACATACAGAATGGGAGACAGCACAATGCCGGACAAATAGAATGGGGGGCAGCACAATGCAGGACATAGAGAATGGGGGACAGCACAATGCAGTACATACAGATAGGGGACAGCACAATGCAGGACATACAGAATGGGGGACAGCACAATGCAGGACATACAGAATGTGAGAAAGTACAATGCAGGACATACAGAATGGGGACAGTACAATGCAGGACATACAGAATGGGGGACAGCACAATGCAGGACATACAGAATGGGAGACAGCACAATGCAGGACATACAGAATGGGGGACAGCACAATTCAGGACATACAGATAGGGGACAGCACAATGCAGGACATACAGAATGGGGGACAGCACAATGCAGGACATACAGAATGGGGGACAGCACAATACAGGACATACAGAATGTGAGAAAGTACAATGCAGGACATACAGAATGGGGACAGTACAATGCAGGACATACAGAATGGGGGACAGCACAATGCAGGACATACAGAATGGGAGACAGCACAATGCAGGACATACAGAATGGGGGACAGCACAATGCAGGACATACAGATAGGGGACAGCACAATGCAGGACATACAGAATGGGGGACAGCACAATGCAGGACATACAGAATGGGGGACAGCACAATGCAGGACATACAGAATGGGAGACAGTAGAATGCAGGACATACTGAATGGGGCACAGCTCAATGCAGGACATACAGATAGGGGACAGCACAATGCAGGACATACAGATGGGGAGGGGATTGTACAGCACAATGCAGGACTTACAGATGGGGAGGGGATTGTACAGCACAATGCAGGACATACAGATGGGGAGGGGATTGTACAGCACAATGCAGGACATACAGATGGGGAGGGGATTGTTCAGCACAATGCAGGACATACAGATGGGGAGGGCATTGTACAGCACAATGCAGGACATACAGATGGGGAGGGGATTGTACAGCACAATGCAGGACATACAGATGGGGAGGGGATTGTACAGCACAATGCAGGACATACAGATGGGGAGGGGATTGTACAGCACAATGCAGGACATACAGATGGGGAGGGGATTGTACAGCACAATGCAGGACATACAGATGGGGAGGGGATTGTTCAGCACAATGCAGGTTAAGGGGGCAGAAGGCAAAGTACAGAAAATGCAGATAAGAAGTAGAACAGTACAAAACATATGGGTATGACAGAATGTAATATATACATAGAGACATATAAAAGGACTTTAATAATATTTTCATTTTTTTGTTTTTTGTTTTAAGCACTATACACAGTGTAGTCACATTAGTATGACCACCAGCTAATAGCCAGAGTAACCGCGTGTGCAGCACGGACAGAACCTAGACGGGCTGGGAGTGAATAAGGTGCGAGTAGGTTGGTACAGATTAATTTTGACGGTGAGTTGCTGCATGGTAACATGTCAGTCAGCCCTCACGCACCTTCGTAGCCAATGTTTACCTCTCACATCAATGGCCCGCAGTGCTCCGCAGTTTCCTATTGGTTATTCGCCATGGTGCCATTTGTCCAGTCCGGATATGCCTTCACCACAGCAGCACGTGAACAGTTCACAAACTGCGCTATTTCAGAAATACGGCCACCCTTGGCCCGAAAGCCAATAATCATCCCTTTTTACAACTCGGATAAATTGCCCCTTTTACCTATGACAGTAACGATGGATATGTGTGCAGACGGCCTATCGCACACCTTACATACCCACCAAGCCGGCACACGGCACGTGACGTACTTCATGGGCTACGCGCTGCCGGCGTCAAATGTTGGAGATAGTCGTAATAATGTGACTTATCTGTGTATATACCGTATTTGTGTTTATAATAAATAAACAATATTAATGTTAGTATAAATATACCACTGTATATAATGTTTTAAGGTTTATAAACTTTATATATTTAGTATTATAGTCTTCATACTAACATTACTATTGCAATTTTAATATATTCTATTCTTATATTTTATTGTTTTTTTATGTTTGTGAATAATACGGCCATCGGGAAGAGGAATGAATAGTGTCTATGACTGGTAGGACAATTTTATTTAAGAAAAGTAAAATATTATACAATTTACTTTTAGCGTTTTCCTTAATTGGCAGATAGTACTTCTGTGGGTGAGGTATGATGCCAGTGAGGAGTACTTCAGAGGCTCAGTTATGAAGTTAGGACGTGATGTTAAGAAAGAGGTATATACTGTATATTTACATGATATATTTTTAGTATAGCTAATAATAACATCACACTATTAATACAAGTGAAGAGGGGCGGTAGATTGAGGTGGGTGTAAGTAGGTGCTAGCTATGCCACACAGCACACCCCCTTGTACATACCACACCCCCAAAGTACTGTCACTCCCCCACATTACTAGTCACACAATCCCGGTAGGGGTCACTCCCCCTGCTGCAGCATACAATAATCCTTTCAGAAATGTTAGCTCTAGGCCCTTGTGGACCTTAATCTGGCACAGGATAAATTGTGACATTACCTGGCAGGAATCCTTGCCACCTTCCATAAAACCAACACAGATCATGTTATCAGTGATCTCTCCTGGGTAGGCGCTGTTACACTGAGCGGAGGTCAGGATGGGGGCAGTCAGACACTGCAGGAGATCTGGGTAGTTGGCTGTAGGAAAAAAAATGTATTCGATATTTTTTAATAAATATTTGTCATAATCCATCCATCAAAACATTGCATTTAATTACCATTCCCGTGGACATGGAATTATCGGTGCCGGGAATGCACGAAAGGAGACACTGAAGGAGATCTGGCATGTTGGCTTCAGAAAAAAAAAAACTATTGAAAAAAATGATATTTTCCTGTCTCAGGATGTGTATTTATGTAACATGCCAACATGCCAACATGCCTTCTCACACTGTATGAGGGTTATCGTCTGTGTCAGGAATGGACAGATAGATGGATAGTAGTGCCCCTATACTGTATATTATGCCCCACAGTAGTAGTGCCCCTTATACATTATTCCTCACAGTAATGCCCCTTATAACTTTATAGCCCACAGTAATGCCACACACAGTATTGCCCTTTACCTAGGCTATAATGCCACCCCACCCCCCTCCAGCAACTCTCCCCAGTGTTGGATCTATATTTTTGGGGCCCTGAAACTGGGGGCCCCTTTGCAACCAGGAACATTAGGGCAACATCCAACAAGGTCCTAAGGGCCTTGCTGCTATTGGAAGGACCTTGTGGCCCAAATGGTGGAGATGTAGAAACCCCCCAGAGAGTGAGAGACTATAGATAGATAGACAGATAAAGAGATGTAGAAACAACCCAGAGAATAAGAAACTGTAGATAGATAGATAGATAGATAGATAGATAGATAGATAGATAGATAGATAGATAGATAGATAGATAGATAGATAGATATAGACCCCCAAGAGAATGAGACACTGTAGATCAGTGGTGTCAAACTCTGGCCATCCAGCTGCAGTGGAACTACACATCCCAGAATGCACTGCCACAGTTTTGCTATTAGGGAATGCTAAAAATGTGGCTGGGCATGTTGGGATGTGTAGTTCCACTGGAGCTGGAAGGCCCAAGTTTGACACCACTGCTGTAGATATAAATGTAGAAACCTCCAGAGATTGAGACACTAGATGGAAAGATGTATAAATACCCCAGAAAGAAAGACTGTATATAGATAGACAGATGTAGAAACCCCCAGAGAGTGAGAGACTGTAGATAAGTAGAAAGATAGATAAAGAAACCTCCCAAAGAGAGACAGAGAGAGACTGTAGATAGATCACAAACAAAAACAAAACTTTCTAATTTTCTCTGGAGGATCCCAGCTATTGATCCTCCTGAGTGGGATCTCAGGAATCCCCCTGAGTCAGGACTCTCCCCCATGCTGCGTGTTCCCGCCTGACAGAAGCTCTCTATTCTGCACCTGGCCAGCTCATAAGAGCCATCCTCATCTAGTTGGAGCTGTAGATAGAGTGTCTGACAGCCAGTACTGATCGGGGGGGTTTCTGGGTACTCAGAATCCCCCCTTACATGCACTATTGTAGAGCATATTCTAAGGTCAATATTAAGTACTTCAACCCATTGGCATATGATTCTGTCACTAAAATAACCTTATTAATAAGACATCTGGGAACATCTCACCTCCTCCTTGTGTCCATCCACCAGCTTGTATTCTTGTGTGCCCTGGTGAATTTGCTGCTGTGCCACCAGCACCTATATGCAGCCGCAGACATGGGAAAACAGTGCCAATGTAATTTTTAATTAGGCACCAGTGGTGAGCTAATCAGAACTCGTGGACCAGAAGCCACTGCTGATTGGCTGCTGGTCCACAAGTTCCTATGGTCTCGCGACTGGTGCCTGATTAAAAATTATATTGGAAATTATATTGGAAATGTAGAAAAAAAACTTGGCAGGGTGCAGGGGGATTCTTGCTTGCCCAGAGGGCCCCCTAAGCCACCGGACCCCAAAGCAAGTGAACCTCTTGCACCCTCTATAGTTACGCCACTAGATAGATAGACAGATAAATAGATATGAGATAGAAAGATAGATAGCTATGAGAGAGATAGATAGATAGATAGATAGATAGATAGATAGATAGATAGATAGATACAGTATGAGATATATATGAGATAGATAGATACAGTGGGCTCTATTTATTAACATTATTTTTACTAAAATAAAGTGAAAAAGGGTGTTTTCACACCCTTTTCACATTATTTTAGTATCACCTGTAGTTATTACAGGGCAATTGGAGTAGAATTAGTAAAATTCTACTCCAACCCCTAAGTATCACTTATTTTTCGTAAAGCAGATCGCATTTCCCATAATTGTAATGGGAAATGTGATCTGACCAGAGTTACTAAACATAAATTGTAAAAAAATACTGGGGAAAGCCCTGTGATAATAACGCCACCTGGAGGTGGCATTATCCAGAGTCTCCCCCGGTTACCGGGCTCCCACTCTACTCTAACGGGGAGAGCAGAGGCGGGAGCCGGTACCAGTAATCAGCTATGTGGTCTAAACAGACCGCAAGCTGATTGCTGTAAAAAAAAAGAAAAAAAAATTTGAAAAATTTTTTTTTTACTTACCTGAATCCAAGGACCGGTGATTGGGCCTCCGGTGATGGCTCCTCTCCGGTCAGCTGGTCTCCCATAGTGCACTGCGGCCCGGTCATCAGGTGATCGGGTCCCAGTGCAGTATGGGAGATCACCTGATCGGGAAGCCCGGAGAAGATCACTGGAGGCCAGGAGGATGCAGGTAAGTGTAATGAAGGGAGGGGGGGGGGTCGCGAGGGGGAGTGGGGGTCCGCGATAGCAGGGGGGGCCTAGCATCAATGGGGGTAGCAGTGACGGTGGGTCGGCGCATGCGCGGGCTCTTAGTCACGTTTTTTTTTCCGAAAATACCGCGACTAGAGTGCGGATGGGATCCGCAGGGACAGAGCTTTATCATAAGCTCTGTCCCTGCAAGGGATTTATAGTAAATCCCTGTGATATTGCCTGAATTCGCAATGCGCATTCCCTCGGTAATATCACCCTAAAATCCGCATTCAATATGCGGATTGTAGTAAATAGAGCCCAGTATGAGATAAATATGAGATACAGTATGAGATTTATATGAGATAGATAGATACAGTATGAGATAAATATGAGATAGATATGAGATAGATACAGTATGAGATATATGTGAGATAGATAGATAGATAGATAGATAGATAGATAGATAGATAGATAGATAGATAGATACAGTATGAGATATATATGAGATAGATCAATACAGTATGAGATAAATATGAGATAGATACAGTATGAGATGGATAGGTAGATAGATAGATAGATAGATAGATAGATAGATATGAGATAGATATATTGATTCAGAATGAGATATATATGAGATAGATAGATTCAGTATGAGATATATATGAGATAGATAGATATGAGATAGATACAGTATGAGATATATATGAGATAGATAGATACAGTATGAGATAGATATGAGATAGATAAAGTATGAGATAGATATGAGATAGATAGATACAGTATGAGATATATATGAGATAGATTCAGTATGAGATATATATGAGATAGATAGATATGAGATAGATACAGTATGAGATATATATGAGATAGATAGATAGATAGATAGATAGATAGATAGATAGGTATGAGATAGATAGATATATAGATACAGTGTGAGATATATATGAGATAGATAGATAGATAGATAGATAGATAGATAGATAGATATGAGATAGATAGATACAGTGTGAGATATATATGAGATAGATAGATAGATAGATAGATAGATAGATAGATAGATAGATAGATAGATAGATAGATATGAGATAGATAGATACAGTATGAGATATATATGAGATAGATAGATAGATAGAAAGATAGATAGATAGATAGATAGATAGATAGATATGAGATAGATAGATAGATAGATAGATAGAAAGATAGATAGATACAGTATGAGATATATATGAGATAGATAGATTCAGTATGAGATATATATGAGATAGATACAGTATGAGATATATATGAGATAGATAGATAGATACAGTATGAGATATATATGAGATAGATAGATATGAGATAGATACAGTATGAAATATATATGAGATAAGATAGATATGAGATAGATACAGTATGAGATATATATGAGATAGATAGATAGATAGATAGATATGAGATAGATAGGTAGATACAGTGTGAGATATATATGAGATAGATAGATAGATAGATAGATAGATATGAGATTGATAGATACAGTGGGAGATATATATGAGATAGATAGATAGATATGAGATAGATAGATACAGTATGAGATATATACGAGATAGATAGATAGATAGATAGATACAGTATGAGATATATATGAGATAGATAGATATGAGATAGATACAGTATGAGATATATATGAGATAGATAGATAGATAGATAGATAGATAGATATGAGATAGATAGGTAGATACAGTGTGAGATATATATGAGATAGATAGATACAGTGGGAGATATATATGAGATAGATAGATAGATAGATAGATAGATAGATAGATAGATAGATAGATAGATATGACATAGATAGATACAGTATGAGATATATATGAGATAGATAGATAGATAGATAGATAGATAGATAGATAGATATGAGATAGATAGATAGATAGAAAGATAGATAGATAGATACAGTGTGAGATATATATGAGATAGATAGATATGAGATAGATAGATATGAGATAGATATATATGAGATAGATAGATAGATAGATAGATAGATAGATAGATATGAGATAGATAGATACAGTATGATATATATATGAGATAGATAGATAGATAGATATGAGATAGATAGATAGATAGATAGATAGATAGATAGATAGATAGATAGATACAGTGTGAGATATATATGAGATAGATAGATATGAGATAGATAGATACAGTGTGAGATATATATGAGATAGATAGATAGATAGATACAGTATGAGATATATATGAGATAGATCAATACTGTATGAGATAAATATGAGATAGATACAGTATGAGATAGATAGGTAGATAGATAGATAGATAGATAGATATGAGATAGATATATAGATTCAGTATGAGATATATATGAGATAGATAGATTCAGTATGAGATATATATGAGATAGATAGATATGAGATAGATACAGTATGAGATATATATGAGATAGATAGATACAGTATGAGATAGATATGAGATAGATACAGTATGAGATAGATATGAGATAGATAGATACAGTATGAGATATATATGAGATAGATAGATATGAGATAGATACAGTATGAGATAGATATGAGATAGATAGATACAGTATGAGATATATATGAGATAGATAGATAGATAGATAGATAGATAGATAGATAGATAGATAGATATGAGATAGATAGATAGATAGATAGATACAGTGTGAGATATATATGAGATAGATAGATAGATAGATATGAGATAGATAGATAGATACAGTATGAGATATATATGAGATAGATAGATAGATAGATAGATAGATAGATAGATAGATAGAAAGATAGATAGATAAATAGATAGACCCTGCACCCTCTCTTTTCTCCAAGTTACCTATCCTCTCCCCCCCCCCACACCACACTAAACCTCCACCTGACCCACCACCTGCTGTCACCCTTCCTCATTCAGAAGCCAGCCACATAACCCCACACTCCTTATTCCCCTTCTCTAGATCAGTATCACCTCCACACTGCATCAACCCTAATAATCTCATTCTCCTCTCACCTCTTAACTCTGTCCCTCTCTCCTGTTCCCTCTGGAAAGCCAGTTTTGTCTATAATAAACTGGTCTCCGTTCATGAGCACTTCATCTGCAATGCCTGGATTCTCCTAGCCATCACCAAACCCTGGATTTACCCCTCTGACACCACTGCTCCGGCAAAATTCCTACATCACTTGGCTTCCTGGCTCTTAATCTTCAAATGGGTCATCAAGACCCATTTCTTCCTCAATGCTTTCCAGCGCTCATCCTAACCCACTACTCTATGCTCCTTCCTCACTATCTAGCCCATCTGTGTCACCCCTGTTTGTCTGACCCTCCCCTCAGAATGTAAGCTCTCGCGAGCAGGGCCCTCTTTCCTCACGTGCTTCTTCTTGCCTTACTTTTACTTTCATTCACAATGGCACCTAAAACTGATTACTGACACCCTGCTGCTTATTTAGGTGTTATGCAGCAATGTATATAAATCATGTACTTGCACTGCATTGTCTGTACTGTTAATAGCTGTTGTCTTGTGTGCTCATTTGTTTCTGTACTTTGTCAGGCGCTGCGGAACCCTTGTGGCGCCATATAAATAAAGGATAATAATAATAATAATAATAGAGTATTGAGATAGATAAATAGATAGATAGATAGATACAGTATGAGATATATATGAGATAGATAGATTCAGTATGAGATATATATGAGATAGATAGATATGAGATAGTTACAGTATGAGATATATATGAGATAGATAGATAGATACAGTATGAGATATATATG